>PVJS01014150.1:0-32072 GCA_004027185.1 Glis glis
TATAAAAAATAGAGCCAGGGGTGTAGCGCGGAGGTAGAACGCCCCTGCATTCAATCCCCGGTACCACAAAAAAAAAAAAAGAAAAAGAAAATAGGGCTGGGAGTGTAGCTTGGAGGAAAAATGCCTCTGGGTTCAATCCCCAGTACCAAAAAAAACAAAAAAACAGTTCAAGAGCCTGATATGGTGGCACACACCTATAATCCCAGTACTTGGGAGGCTGAGACAGGAGGGTAGCAGGTTCAAGACCAGCCTCAGCAAGTAGTGAGACTTTCATCAACCTAGCAAGACTGTTTCAAAATAAAAATAAAATAGGGCTGGTGGTGTAGCTTGGGGGTAAAATGCCCCTGGGTTCAATCCCCAGTACCACCGAAAATTGAAGTAAAAATAAATAAATACATACATACATACATACATACATACATACAACTGTTCGGGTTTTTCTACCTGTCTTTATAAGCTCTCCTGCACTCCTTAAGAATGAAGAATGGTTTGATACAGCTAGAGGTAAACAAAGGTCCTGGAAATTGACAGACTGCCTTGCGTTGGAGAGGCAGCAAAGGCAGTGCCATTTAGGACTCCAAAACAGAACAGAAATGAAACAGTTAAGCACACTACTTTGAGAGCCAGGTGTGGTACACAGGCCTTATAATCCCAGTACTTGGGAGGCTGAAATAGGAGGATCACAGGTTCGAGACCAACATCAGGATTTTAGCAAGATACTCACCAACTTAGTGAGATCCTGTTTCAAAATAAAAAATAATAATAATAAATTAGGGCTGGGGGTGTATCTCAGAGGTAGAATGCCCCTGGGTTCAGCCTCAGTACAAAAAAAAAAAAAAAAGCAGCAGCACTTTGTGTTCAGGTTAGAGAAGTGCCTGTGTGTCAGGGAGGGGAGTTCTCAAGTCTCACTCTACCCATCTTCTCTTCCAGCTCACGCCAACTTTATCCACAGGGAAACTCACCTGCCCTCATTATCAACACCTACCCTCCACTTCCCTATCAGCTCCGTCGGCCTTCACTGTCGCCAACACTCTCTGCAAGCGCCTGTCTCTCCTCTGCCACACTCATCTGGAAGTCCTTACCTGCTTCTTCTCCAAGCGAAATGTTTCTGGACAGAACACCATGACTGACCAATTTCAAATGTAAAGCTATTATTTCATTTCAGAAGAACCATTTCTTCCCCCTCCTCCTTCACTGCTCAGAACTTTACCACCATTTGCCTCCTGTGAGATAATGGCCTGCCTCACATTTAAAACTACAAGATTCTTTTAAAGCTCTGCTTAAGCTGCCTTTTCTGTCAGGTTTCCTGTTACTTCAAGATGACATGTTGACATGACTAGACGCCTCCAGTCTGTCAATCTACTCCATTCAGAAGTTATAGAGCCAGGCATGGTGGTGCACACCTGTAATCCTAGTGCCTGGGAGGCGGCGACAGGAGGACTGCAGGTTCGAAGCCAGCCTCAGTAGTTTAGCGAGGCCCTCTTTCAAAATAAAAAGGGCAGGGGGTGTAGCTTGGAAGTACAACACCCCGGGTTCAATCCCCAGTACCAAAAAAAAAGAAGTTATAGATTAGAACAATGAAATTTGACTGTTACTTACAAGATAAAGAAAGCAAGTCATTCAGAAGATCAAACAATGTACCTAAATCAAAATCCAATACTGACCAAAGAGATACACAGCACTATTACTAAACAGTGAAGTCATGTGGCGGGGCGGGGCGGGCGTGGAATGAGCAAGGGAAGTGTATTGGGATGGTATAGAGGAGCTTGAGGAGTATTTTTCTTCCTGAAAAATGCAGGCTGTTCCACAGGCACCTGCCACGTCACACATGTTCATGAAAGGCAGGAAAGGGGGAGGAGGAGTGTCGTCTGCTCACGTTAGGTATGACCCTGCTCGGGAACTTCATATCTATAAGATGACTGTAACCCTACCCGAGGCTCAGTGTATATCTGACCTTCAATAAACACAACCAAGTGTCAGCTGCTTAATCCTACCCAAACTCAGTTCTGAGTATATGCATACAGAATTCCCCAAAGTATGCACAATATATTTATTTCTTTGGAAAGTTCAAATCTTAGCATTCAATTAAACATAAGCCACCACATAGGGCTGAGTATAGTATTTAGACTGGATTAGTTTGGTGTTTCATAGAATGATTTTCTTAACTGTGCCACCAATATTATTATTTTGTGTCTGTGCAGTGAGAGACATGGTAAGAGACAGATATGTAACCCGTTTCCCGTATATCGTAATGCTGTCGGGGTACTAGTGCTTGTTACATTATCCACTGTCTCGTACATAAGGATTCACCAAACTCTCTCTCAATTTATGGTATCATGAGCTACAAACTCATGAATAATTCGTTTGTTTTATCTTATAGCATTATGAATATTATAACTGATCAAGTTTTCCCTTTACTTTATCCAGTAGTCATATAACAAAGAGCCAAATATATAACCCACACAAAGCAATTAATTACATAGATTTTTATATACATATTGGGAAACTTGCTACTGATATTTTTTTCTTATTTCTTGTCAGTTAAATATTCTCGATTTTTTTCTTCTTTTTTGTGATGCTAGGGATTGAACTACAGGCATTCTCGACTCTGAGCTACACCTCCAGCCCTTTTTTATTTTTTATTTGCAAACAGGGTCTCGCTAGGTTGCTGAGAGCCTTGCTAAATTGCTGAGGCTGGCTTTAAACCTGCAATCCTCCTGTCTTAGCCTCCCAAGTACTGGGATTACAGGCTTGCACCACCATGCCCAGCAACTCGATTATTTTTTAAGTCAGAACTGTGGATATGTGTTGAGAGAAAGTTAGTTCAGCTCAAATCATCTATGAAATGTGTTTAGGTAAATCACGAATGGAACAAAACACAATATATTTTGCATTTGTTGTGTGGGAGGTTGAAAGATAAGAATTTCAGGATAAAAATTATATTTCTCATTTTTGGTGACCATACAGATGTATGCATTTGTTTTAAATATAGAACTTAATTATAGTACATTCAGAAAATTATGAGTTAAAAATGAATATTTTTTCAAAGTTTTGGTAAAACCAGGCGTGGTGGCACACACTTGTAATCCCAGTACTTGGGAGGCTGAGACCGGAGGATCCGGGTTCGTGGCCAGCCTCAGCTACTTAGTGAGGCCCTCTGCAACTTCGTGAGACCTGGTTTCAAAATAAAGTATAAAAAATAGGGCCGGGGGTGTAGCTCGGAGGTAAAACGCCCCTGGGTTCAATCCCCGCCACCACAAAAAAAAAAAAAGTTTTGGTAATAAAAATAAGCTACTTGAAATAAATTGCTTAACATTTCTTACTCACAATCTTTGAAAAATAAAACCAAGTACATACCACATAAGTACTGAGTAAATATTAGCTAATAATATTTTTAAAACAACACCCCCAAAATGCTAGTTTTTTGTTTGTTTTTAACTGTACTAGGAAAGGAACCCAGGGGCGGTCTGCCACTAATGTACATCCCCAGCCCTTTTTATTTTGAAACAGGGTCTCTCACTGGGCTGCTCAGGCTGACCTCAAAACCTGCAATCCTCCTGCTTCAGCCTCCTGAGTCTCTGGGACTACAGGTGTGTGCCACCACGCCCAGCTTGTAACAAATGCTGGTCATAACTCATAACAGACTTAAGACAAAATTCAAATACAGGGGCTGGGCATTGTGGCGCACGCTTGCAATCCCAGTACTTGGGAGGCAGAGACCGGAGGATCCAGGTTCGGGGCCAGCCTCAGCTACTTAGTGAGGCCTTCTGCAACTTCGTGAGACCCGGTTTCAAAATAAAGTATAAAAAATAGGGATGGGGGTATAGCTTGGAGGTAGAACGCCCCTGGGTTCAATCCCCGGTACCGCAAAAAAAAAAAAAAATCAAATACAGGGAATGAAGTATATTATGGATAAACTGGTTATACTGCTCAAAAACCTCAAATATAATGGGGTAGAAAAGTCCTATACTTGCTGTAAATAGCCATAGCAAAGGATGTAATCCAGGTAAGAATAACAATAAAGAACCAAACTTGGGCTTGGTAAGAACAAAATAAAGAGAGAGACGTTGCATATTCTGAAGAAATTTGCTGGGGAAAAAACCCACTTTTTAAACAGTCAAATTGTGATTTATTAAAGATCAAGACATTAAGGTTTTTTCTGCTTAAGAAATCTCCTGGTAATTCACTAAAATGATTTAAGTTTATAAATGATTAAAAACAAACAAGAATAGAAAAAATCTACATTTATAATAAAATGATAAAAATCTTCTTTTCTGAATTTAAAATCTCACAATAATGAGCATAAAAAATGTTTTTTTTAAAGTAGTAAGAAAATTCATTCTCTTATATCACATGAGATTTTGTGTAACTGCCCCAGTTCCTGGGTCACCTTCATGTTCAGTCTTCTGAAAAGTTATAACTTGTAAAAGTACTATCATGCTTCAAACAGTCACAGGTTTAATTATCCAACTTTAGTAAATTTCCAAAGAGATACTTTTTCAGAAGCCCTAGAACATTAGTGAGAGAAGTAGGCTTTGTCATGCAAAGGACTTGCCACTGTGCTAGGACAGGGAGGTGCCAGCCAACACACATACTGCATTCCTATACTCACCAATTAAAAATGGTCTGTGTTGGGCAAGATAGGAATTTTTTCACAACATCAACACCTTAATTTCCTTCTTGTTCCACAATATGGCCAAAATCCACTACATTTATGCCTTTAGATATTAGACACAAAAAAAGATCAGTAGCATGAATAGGCTGAATTCCCATGTTTTCATGAAGTATATCACTTTGCATCCTTGATCACTCATAAAAGGGAAAAACTGTTTCTTCTACACTTATACTTCAGATACCAAAAGTGTGTTTTTTTCCACACCAACCAATTCTCTGGAAGCTAACTAGATGTCCTACAGTTCAATTCTGACATGAATTACCTGGAATCAGTGCAGGCCCCATGTTCCACAAGACTATCCCCCGTCTCAATGCCAACTGCAAGCCCTAGATCATTATCTCCACTTCTGATCAACTGGTTTCCCACTAAAGGTCCCCACAACCCCCTCCCTCATGTTCAATAATGTAGTAGAGTAGCTCACAAAACTCAAGGAAAGAGGATTATCAGTCTGTTATGAAGGCTATTACTAAGGACAGAAATGAAGAGCCAGATAAAAAGGTACATAGGACAAGGACCAGAAGGGTCCCAAGCATAGGCGCTTCCGTAGCCATGGAGTTGTGGTGTGCCACTCTCTCAGCATTTGGATGGATGCATTCATAGACCCTGAAGTCCTCCGCACCCCACTGATTGGAGTTTTATGAAGGGGTCTATTAAGTAAGTGTGGCTGATTAAGTCATTGGCCACTGGTGATTGAGTTGGTTTCTAGCCTCTGTCTTGACCTGGAGGTCAGGGGGTAGGGCTGAAAGTTCTGATCCTCTAATTCACATGACTGATATCTCTGGTAGCCAGGCCCTATCCTGACACTATGTAGAGGCTTTTGGCCACCAGTAATTTCATTAATATATTTTTAAAAATATACTTCCATCACAACCCAGATTCCAAGGACTTTAGAAGCTCTTGTGTCAGGAACTAACGACTATATCAAATATTATAATAAAAGATGCTCCTATCACTCAGGGAATTTTAAGGGTTTTTGGAGCTCTGTACCCCAAACACATATTCTTATAATGTCACAATTTGTAAACAGGTAGATTTGTTCTGACTTATGGGAAGAATGCAGTGTGACCTTTAAGCATATAAAGATGTCAGAGACCATTACATTAAATGTATTCACTCATTGCACAAATATTATTTAGTCTTTCAACCATTGAAATAAGGAGATAAGATTAAGAGACAGTTTCTTCAAGTATATATATTTTTAATAGGTTAGTAGGCGTGCTGAAACCCATGTAACTAGGCTATAAAGTATTATCATGTGATACCGAACATGTCTAAGCTTGTACTTCTTTGGGTTTATCATGTTTGGGGTACTTTGGGTTTCTTGAATTTGTATGTTTACATCTTTGGCCAAAATGGAAAGAAATGTGATTATTTCCTTAAATACTTTTTCTGAATTGTATTCTTTCTCTTCTCTTTCTGAAATTTACACTGTAGATATGTTAGAACTTCTTGTATTGTTCCACAGATACCTGAGGCTCTGCAAAATTTTCCCACCATTAATTTTTTCCCTCTTTGTTCACATGGGATGAAATTTATTTATTAATCTTTAAGTTGACTGATACTTTCCTTTCTCATCACCATTCTGTTGAGTCCATTAAGTTTTCTAAATTTCAGGTACTGTATTTTTCAGTTCTAAATATTCCATCTGATGATTCCTTATGAAACAAGGGTCCATTTCATGCTTGGGGTATGAACTTTACTGCTATGCCAGCAAGTGACGTATTTTAAAACTGACATTTATTTTTCCTCTTTTCTTTCTTGGGAAAAGAGAAATCTCATGGCATCCTTCAGTGCACTGAAGGCTGATGAAGATCTGGTGCTAGTAGGTCTGAGGGATGCTATCTTGGTGTGTGTGTGTGTGTGGTACTGGGGATCAATCCCAGGGGCATTCTGCCTCTGAGCTACATCCCCAGCCCTATTTTATTTTATTATTTTTTTTAAAACAGGGTCTCACTAGATCACTAGATTGATAAGAGTTTTACTACTTGCTGAGGCTGGCCACAAACCTGTGATCCTCCTGTCTCAGCCTCCCAAGTACTGGGATTACAGGCATGCGCCACCATGCCCGGCACTAAAGAATGCTATCTTGAAGACACCATTTGGACATGAATTATGTTTCCTAATGAACACACCTGGAGCTTAGTCTTTGGATTTCCTTCCTGAATCCTGGATTTCCCTTTGGGGAGAGGGAAAATCAGCTATTTCTAAATGCCAGTTCACTATATTTTCCCTATTTGCTAGCAAATCAGTAAAACTTTGTTTTTCCTTTTTCTCAAAGCCTTGTCCACAATTACTTGATTTGGCATTGGGACAAGAACCAAAATTTCAGTAACACATACCTTCTATTTCTTGGCTGAGAGTTCTTTTCTATCATGTTTGTCTAGTTATTAGAGCACATTAATAATGGTTTTAATGTCTCTGTGAGATAATTCCAATGTATGAATCATTTCAGCACTGACTTCTGCTGATTATCACTGTCCACAAAACTTAAGATTTTCCTGGTTCTTTATATACCATGCAATTCTGAACTGTATTCCTAATATTTTGACTGTATGTTACGGGATTGTGGGTCTTGTTTACATACTATGGAGAGTGTCCATATTTTTGTTTTAGGGGACAATGGTTATGTTCAAGTTACAAATTCCAATGAGCTGTAGTTTTAGTACCCACTTGGATGTTAAGCCTTTTGTAGGGCTACTTGCATCTGTTCTACGTGTGCCACCACACATTAGCCAGTCTGAGACTTGGGTGGTGGTTTTTGTCACAGTTCAGTTCCCAAAGTGTGTAGGCTCTTAAGACTCAGATGCTCAAATGTACAGCTCAGAAATAAGATTATGAGCATAAATAACTTTAAAGAGGATGCTTTCTCAAGCTTCTCCCACTCTGCTATTTTCCAAGTGTTTTTTAATAACCTGGGGTTCCCCCTTTGCTCGTCACTCAACCAGAAAGCTGAGGCTTTTCTCACGGGAACTTCCTACAAATTATGCTGGACACTGGAAGAATGGAAATGGATTTACTCCATTCTCTTGGGATTACGACGTCTCTATTACACAGGAAAATTCAACTCTGAGTTTTAGGTTCCTGCCTGTTCCCACTGCCTTGTTACCACTGTTGCTGCTGCTGCAGTACTGCTTAGATTGGGGCAAAAGAGAAAGTGGAAAGAAAAATAAACAAAGGCGAGAGGGACTCAAAGGTGAAATCCATACCCTCCCAAAGCTAGAAGACCCCTTTCCCACTAGAGCTCTAACTACAGAGTTTCTCCCTGTGCTCTCTCGGATGCACTAACGCCATCTTCTAGATTGTGAACAACACTGAGTTCAGCTCCTGCTGAATATTAAGATGCATATATGAAAGATAAACATCACTAGACTGGGAAAGGACTGACGAGGAAGCCACATGCTGTAGAGTTCCAAGCGCTCTCGCCCGGATGAAAGATTCAAGGGCCAGATGGGCAGAGTGGTGAACCCCCACTGGATACCTAGGATTTGCATTTCAGATCTCACACAGTCATGTGCCTTGTATGATCTCTGGGCCTGTAAATATGATGGACTAGACTCCTGAGATTAGGTTATACTATATCATACAGTGGACCTTCAGGAAGGGAAATTATCCTCAGTGAGCCCAACCTATTTGGCGAACCCTTTCAAGGGACTGGTACCTTCTTGACAAGAGATTCTAAGCATGAAAAGGATTCAATGATTGATGCTGGGCATGGTGGTACACACGTGTAATCCCAGTACTTGGGACACTGAGACAGGAGAATCACAGGTTCGAGGCCCCCCTCAGCGACTTAGTGAGACCCTGTTACAAAATAAAAAAAATAAAATAGGGCTAAGGATGTAGCTCAGAGGCAGAATACCCTTTAGGTAAATCCCCAGTACCACGCCCCCCCCCCAAAAAAAAGAAAGGAAAGGAAAAAAGAAAAAGAGAATCTAAGAGCAATTTCTAGTAAAGGTGCAACTCTCATCCAACAGCCCCAAGGAACTGGGGGTCCTCAGTCCTACAACCATGAAGAACAGAATTTGGCCAACAACTTGCATCAGCTTGGAAGCAGACCCATTCCCGAGCATTCAGAAAGAAATGAAGTTCCTCTGGACAGAATACCTGGATACCTTGAAAGACCCTCCGCAGAGAACCTAGGTGCTTGCACCTGACGAGCTAAGTGTTGTTTAAGCTGCTAAATTTGTAGTTATGTGTTATGCAGCAATAGACTAATATAAGAGGCTATTACAAACTTGATGCCAATAAATCTAATAAATTTTTAAAAATTATCTGGAAGATAAAAATTATCAAAACACACATACACGTGCATAGAGAAAAATAGAGAGAGAAAAATCTGACTACCTGCATATCCACTTAGGAAATTAAATTTTTAACTAAAATTCTTCCCATAAAGAAAATCCAAGGCTCAGATGGTTTGGAGTCAATTCAATCAAAAATAAAGGAAGAAGTAATACCAATCTTACATAAGCTTGTTCATAAAATAGAGAGGAAGCCTTCTCAACTCATTTATAACACCAAAATTATCCTGATACAAAAATCATAGAAAGATATTACATGTAAAGAAAAGTGCAGAGCAATAGTTTCCATGAGCAGACATAAAATCCATAACAAAATAGTAAAAATTCAAATTAAGGAATACATGAATAAGTTGATACATCTTTACCAAATGGGGTTTCTTTCAGAAATGCAAGGTTATTTTCAACTTTTAAAATTAAATCACACAGGAACCTAACTGAGGGAGATGGGAAGGGGGAGGAAGACTTGAAGAAGGAAACACTTCAACGGATATGATGAACAAACACATTTCAAACTTGTGATCCTCCTGCCTCAGCCTCCCGAGGCGATGGTATCACAAGTTTGAGGCCAGCCTCATCAGCTTAACAAGACCCTGTCTCAAAATAAAAAATAAAAGGCTGGGGAGCCAGGTGTGGTGCTCCACATCTGTAACCCCAGTACTTGGGAAGGCCAAGACAGGAGGATTGCAGGTTCAAAGCCAGCCTCAGCAACTTAGCAAGGCCCTCAGCAACTCAGTGGGACCCCTTTTCAAAATAGAAAATTTTAAAAAAGGCCTGGAGGTGTGGCTCGAAGACAGAATGGCCCTGGGTCCAACCCCCAGTACCATATATAAAGGTTGGGGATGTAGCTCGGTGGTAGAGCACCCCTGGGTTCAATCCTCAGTATGCCCCCCCAAAAGAGATTAAGAACAAAAAAAGTAATAAATTATCTTTTGAAAACATCATGATAACCCACAAACTGAAAGAAAAGTAGGAATTCCCATTTGTTACTATGTATGTTATATATCTTGCACAGAAATCATTGAATAAAAACCTATATATGTATATAAAATATATTATTAAACTCCATATGACTTAAAGGTAGATTTAACTATATGTGATTTCTACCATTAAGAATAACCTAGTGAGGCCCTCTGCAACTTCGTGAGACCCGGTTTCAAAATAAAGTATAAAAAAATAGGGCCGGGGGTGTAGCGTGGAGGTAGAACGCCCCTGGGTTCAATCCCCAGTACCGCAAAAAAGAAAAAAAAAAAAAAAAGAATAAAATCCCCAAGGAATTCTACTGAATATTTACTAATCTATAGGACTGTCCACAATGTATAAAAAGTGAGTAAATAGCCAGGCGTGATAGCGCACACTTGTAATCCCAGTACTTGGGAGGCTGAGACAGGAGGATTGCAGATTCGAGGCCATCCTTGGCAACTTAGCAAGGCCCTCAGCAATTTAGGGAGACCCTGATTCAAAATTAAAAAAAATAGGGCTGGGGGAGTAGCTTGGAGGTAGAATGCCCCTGGGTTCAAGGTGAATAAATCAGATTACAGAATAATTTATATAGTGTCATCTTTGTTCTTTAACAAACCAATCAACAAAAAAAGAAACAAACATAACCACAACCTCTTTGATGTCTATACCATGTATTTTTATATATACATACATATATATATTTGTGTAAACACGGAAGACACTCACAAGGCTTATTGAGTTTGAATCCTTTATGATGGGAAGAAGATTTGAAGGAGATATTAGTACCTTTTTTCTTAATCATTTTTGTACTTTTTTACTTGTAGCAATCATGTTATACTTTTGCAATTGAAAAAATTAATAGGGAAATTTTAAATTAAAAAACAAAAATTAGACTGGGCGTGGTGGCGCACGTTTGTAATCCCAGTACTTGGGAGGCTGAGGCAGGAGGATCGCAGGTTCAAGGACAGACTCAGCAAGTAGAGACTGTCATCAACCTAGTGAGACCCTGTTTCAAAACAAAAAATAAAATAGGGCTGGGGGTATAGCTCGGAGGTAGAATGCCCCTGGGCTCCATCCCAGTACCTCCCACACACACAACAACCCAAATAAATAAATAAATAATAAAATAAATAAATAAAATTACCACTAAAATAGAAAAGATGCAATTGGCCATAAACATATTCGTTAAAAAATCTAGCTGAGAATGTAAAACCAAAGTCCCCCCCCCCTTTTTTTGTGGTATTGGTGATTGAACCCAGGGGCATTTTACCTCTGAGCTACACCCCCAGCCCTAGTTTTTATTCTTTATTTTGAAACAGGGTCTCGCTAAGTTGCGGAGGGCCTCACTAAGTAGCTGAGGCTGGCCGCGAACCCGGATCCTCCAGTCTCAGCCTCCCAAGTACTGGAATTACAAGTGTGCGCCACCACACCCGGCTAAAGCCCTTACTTTAATGACAGCTACTCAGAGAATTTTTTTTGAGGGGTGCTTGGGGTTGAACTTAGGGACATTCTACCCCTGAGTTACACCCCCAGCCCTATTTATTTTTTATTTTGAAACAGGGTCTCACTAAGTTGCGGAAGGCCTCACTAAGTTGCTGAGGCTGGCCATGAACCTGTGATCCTACTATTTCAGCCTCCCAAGTACTGGGATTATAAGTGTGTCCCACCATGCCCAGTTCTCAGTAAATATTTTTTAACTGTATATACTTAAAGTATACAACTTTTGGGGGGAGGGGTAGGACAGGGAACTGGGGATTGAACCCTGGGGCGTTCTACCACAGAGCTACTCCTCCAGCTCCTTTTATTTTGAAATAGGGTCTCGCTAAATTTCTGAGATTCTCAACAAGTTGCTTAGGCTGGCCTTGAACCTGCGATTCTCCTGTTTCAGCTTCCGAAGTACTGGGATTACAGGCGTGCACCACCACACCGGGTAACAACAAGTTTTAATAAACATATGCATAGTAAAGTGATTACAACAGTCAAGTAAATATATATATGTATCATCACAAATAATTGTTCAATTTTTTTGGTAATAGTACCTCAAAGTTACTCTTAACAAACTTCTAGTATACCGTACAATATTAACCACAGTCCTTATGTTGTACATTAGATCTCTAGAATCATTCATCCAAAATAACTGTCTTGTGTCCTTTGACCTATCTCTCTAATCCCTCACTCCTAGTAACCACCTTTCTGCTCTCCCAAAGAATCTTTAATTTCCATGTAAAAAAAAGTAACTGATTAATTTTTGTCAAGGTGCCCCAGAATATATCCTCATGCCAATAAACATTTCAAAGTAAGTGAATCTCTTTCATGGATCACAAAACTATTCTACTATTCTCTTAATTTCTTGCCCAGTAAAAGAGGGAAAACACATGCTTTATCCTTTAAAGCAAAATGCCTCGCTAGGTCTTTATTTAATTGTATGGGATTGTGCAATAAATCCCATGGGTTAACAACTTGTGGTCTATAATGTAGTCATCCATTTTCTTCCAGGAAATGTTATTACATTTTCTCTTTCCTCAGCAAGTTTAAAGGGGAAAAAAAAACCAGCTGAGAGAGGAGGCGGAATGCAGCTCTGAGCAAGGCTGAGGAGAGCACGTCTGCATGAGAGCTACAGTTTGGCTTTATGTTTCACTGCTGAATTCCCAATATAAATACAATTTTTCAATATAATACAGTGGAAAATAGTCAATCTTTCTAGTTATCTCTATTCAAAAACAAAGAAAAAATACCCACGAGTCTTACTAAAAATTGCCATAGTCTATCTTACAAATTGATTGATAGGAATAAAATTTCATCTCCAATATGACAACACCGAGTCTAAGAGTGAGTTCTTCAAATGTCAGAAAGTGCAAATTCAAATCTTGGCAAGTACTCACTTTTACAGTTTCTTCTGTGTTAAGTTTATTTCCCTTGACCAAGACAATTTGGAAAGGGTTGGTATTGTCCCAAACATGCTGTGAAAGAATGAAATAGAGGTTTTTAATGAAAGAAGTGAATATTCTATGATAGCAATGAAATCATCTGTAAGTTCTCAAGTCACTGGCAAAATCGTGAAATCAGAGCTCTGAACTAACAAGTAAAAATCACATACATTAAATTGAGCATTATAATCACTAGTACTTGGTTTTCATAGCAAGTGTTTTGCCATGAAACATTCCACTACTGCTAAGAGATAACAGTAAAATAAAAAGCATCAACAAATAGTAAAAGCTTTGGATGACTGCCATTTATATCAATACAGAGATAATATCAAGGAGCAGATACACACTAAAAGAATTCAGAATTAAGAACACAGGCAAATCATACCCAAACACTACTTTGATTAAGCTGACAGAAATCAAATGGACTCATAATTCAATTACTTGTGCACATCTAATGTTTGTACTAGAATGTCTCAAATTGCTCATTAAAGTTCTAGATTTAAAGTATAATCTCTAATGGCATTTTTGACATACTAAAAATATAAATGGAATATTCACATTTATTTGTAGCTGGAGCAAGGAAAAATAATAGCTAGAAAGCATTTTTTTTCTGATGGGGGATACTGGTGATTGAACCCAGAATTATTTTACCTACACCCTCAGTCCTTTTTGTGTATTTTTGTTTTTTGAAACAGGGTCTCACTAAGTTGCTGAGGCTGGCCTCGAACCTGGGATCCTCCCGTCTCAGTCTCCCAAGTACTGGGATTACAGGCATGTGCCACAGTGCTCGGCTTAGAAAGCTAATTTTTAAGTAAATGATGATACGTTTTGGGAAAATAAACATTGGTTTTCACAGAAGGAGAAGTGAATAAAGGAAATGTGTGGGAGACTTAGCACATAACCTAACAAAATCACCTGCCTTTTAGGGTTACCAAAGGTTCACACATGAAACTTACAGAAATAATTCGTGTTTTCTTTGGTGGTAAAGGAAGAGGAAGGTTGGAGGAATTCCGATTTATTGCAGCCTCTATGGCAATCATTTCCTGTTCATACATTTTCTTGATCTTACAGCACTCCACAAGTATAAAATGGGGCAGGGTCCTGTTCATGACACAATTCCGGATATACTACAGTGGCAAGAAAAAGGAAGGTGTAAGGATTTTCAGGCAAATACTTAAAACAGAATAAAATTAATTTGTGCGTGTGTTTTTTTTTTTTTTTGCGATACCGGGGATTGAACGCGGGGGCATTCTACCTCCGCGCTACGCCCCCGGCCCTATTTTTATACTTTATTTTGAAACCAGGTCTCACGAAGTTGCGGAGGGTCTCACTAAGGAGAGAGAGAGAGAGAGAGAGAGAGCACACGCGCGTGCGTGTGCGAGCTGAGGCTGGCCGCGAACCCGGATCCTCCGGTCTCTGCCTCCCAAAGTACTGGGATTACAAGCGTGCGCCACCACGCCCGGCATATCCCTCTTATTTAAAACAAAACAATAATATTACAAAATCACAGGATTTAAATCCTGTTAGTACCAGTAACATGGCACTTACTCTTCTATCATTCCTTTTATAATAACCATTTTTAAATCTCCAAATGCAATTTCAACAAAAATGTCTTAAGTTCCTTGAAGAAAAAGACAGGTAGCAATTTTTTAAAGAAGCAAACCTTGTAGGGAAAGAGATACTACAAACTCTACTCCAAAAATAATCTGAGGCAGTTTAGTGCCTTGCAAAGTCTATACTCAAAGAAGTCCCCATTAAATTAAAATAAATATATCAAAGATTAAAGAAAGTTTTTGAGGGCTCAATGCTTGCAAAAGTGGTACCACATACAGAAGTAATAAAAATAAGCAAAGGAGATTACACACACACATATATATTACAGATTGAAATTTTAAAGTTTTCCAGTCCACAAACCAGGCATGGTAGCACATATCTGTAACCCCAGTACTTGGGAGGCTGAGACAGGAGGATTACAGGTTCAAGGCCAGCCTCAGCAAACTTAGCAAGACCCTGTTTCTAAATAAAAAATAAAATAGGGCTGGGAGTATAGTTTGGAGGTAGAATGCCTTTGGACCCAATCTCCAGTACCAAGGAAAAAAATGTTTTTCAACTCACAATGAAAATTTTAAATGTTACTTTATCGGTTGGGAATGTGGTTCAATGGTAGAACCTGTGCTTAACATGCAAAGGTCCAGGATTCAATCCCTAGTGCCAAAAAGAAAAAAATTATCCAGCTAGCTCATATTATGTTTTTATACAAATAAATAAGTTATTGGTATTTTTGCATTGGGGATTGAACTCAGGGACATTCTACCTTCAAGCTATACCCCTAGCCCTTTATTTTTCTTTTTTGAAACAGGGTTTCACTAAGTTGCTAAGTCTGGCCTCAAACCTATGATCCTCCTTTATCAGCCTCCCAAGTATTGGGATTACAGGTATATACCATTATACCCGGCAATAAATAAATTTTCATATAAGTAAGTTTTTATACAATGCAAAGTGATCATTTAATAAACTATTTAAAATATTTTAATTCCCCTACAATATGTCACATTTAAACCATGTCTACATGGTGAAAGAATGGGCAGCCATAACAAATTGTGTCAAGAATTCAAAATATGCTGGGCATGGTGGCACACACCTGTAATCCCAGAACTTGAGAGGCTGAGACAGGAGGATCGCAGGTTTGAGATCAACCTCAGCCACTTAGTGAGACTCACAGCAACCTAGCAAAACCCTGCCCCTCACCCCCAAAAAATAATTAAAAAGGCTGGGGTGTAGCTTGGAGGTAGAATGCTCCTGGGCTCAACCCCTAGTACCAATAAATAAATACACATACATACATAAATTGTGTATAATCATTATGCCAAAAACATACATAATGGCAAAGAAATATGAAAAAATACCAAAATGTTAACAATGATAATGTCAGAGGTAGAGTAGAATTATGAATATTTATTGCTTAATTCTCTATATTTTTCTGTAGGTTCCAAGTGTTCCTATGGCCATACCTTTTTAAAAACAGAAATAAAAATTAAATTCATACCCATACACTTTTCTGATAGACTGCCAGTTAGGATACATACCTGGAACTGAATTAGTGGGTGATCACCAAATACATACTCCACTCTCCCGCTGATTTGCAGCACATAGTCATAGGGGCTGGCTTCATTTTCATTCCCATGAATAGTCAGACGTTTTTGGATTGCCAATTCATTAACTTTGATAGGATTCATATTAGGTGATACTTGAAAGCTAAACACATCCTAAAAAGAGGGAGGGTTGAAAACAGAAGCAGGACATTTGATATTTGTGCTGAAAAACCACAATTAGAATCATTATCTAATACTATATACATATAGGCATATTATTTGCATGTATATATCCTTTGTCCAATAAAATTTTCTATATTTTAAATAAAATTTGTTTCAAAACAGGGCCAGGGGTGTAGCTCACTAAATTGTGAGGGTCTCACTAAGTTGCGGAGGCCTCACTAAGTAGCTAAGGCTGACCGCGAACCTGTGATCCTCCTGTCTCAGCCTCCCAAGTACTGGGATTATAGGCATGCGCCACCACTCCTGGCTTACACATCAAAATTTTAATAAATGAATGACAAATGACGATGAAGCCTTACCATGTTTCTTCATCATAAAACCTAATAGCAGAAAGAGATATTACAGATACTCTAGTAATACGTGATTCCTCTCATGATCTAGTAATTTACCACCACATTATCATCATATACCAAAGATACAAGACCCAAAGCGGCCAACTGTTACTCTGGATAACTACAATTTTTAGATTCTCTACACTGACTAGACATTAATTCTGCAGTATTTTTCATCAAATTAATTTAAATCACCTTCTTTTCCCACAACGTATATCAAATTCAAACTTCTTAAACCTAAATTTACTAGACTTCCTATTTTCTTTAGTATTTTTGCCTTTTTCTCTTATATTTTCTATATGAGTTGGTGTCTGCTATAGATTGAATGCTTGCATCCCATCAAAATTCATATACATGCCAGGTGTGGTGGCACACGCCTGTAATCCCAGTACTTGGGAAGCTGAAACAGGAGGACTGCAGGTTCGAGGCCAACCTCAGCAGCTTAGCAAGACCCTGTTTCAAAATAAAAAATAAAATAGGAGCCGGGCATGGTGGCGCACACTTGTAATCCCAGTACTTGGGAGGCTGAGACAGGAGGATCACAGGTTCGCAGCCAGCCTCAGCTACTTAGTGAGGCCCTCCTCGACTTAGTGAGACCCTGTTTCAAAATAAAGAATAAAAAGTAGGGCTGGGGGTGGAGCTCGGAGGTAGAATGCTCCTGAGTTCAATCCCCAGTACTGCAAAAAAATAAAATAGGGCTCAGGGTGTAGCTTAGAGGCAGAATGCCTCTGGGGTTCAACCTCCAATACCAAAAAATAAATAAATAAATAAATTTTAAAAGTTAATATACAGAAACCTAACCCCTTATATGATGGTTTTGGAAGTGGGGACTTTAAGATGTGATTAGGTCATTATGGGATTAGTGCCTTTATAAAGGAGACTTGCAGAGCTCCCTCTTCTTTCTTTCTTCTTTCTTTTCTTTCTTTCTTTCTTTCTTTCTTTCTTTCTTTCTTTCTTTCTTTCTTTTTTTTTTTTGTGGTACTGGGGATGGAACCCAGGGGCATTCAACCTGCGAGCTCCCCCCAAGCCCTATTTTTTTTTATTCTTTATTTTGAAACAGGGTCTCACTAAGTTGCGGAGGGCCTCACTAAGTAGCTAAGGTTGTCCCTGAACCTGTGATCCTCCTGTCTCAGCCTCTCAAGTACTGTGATTACAAGTGTGTGCCACCATGCCTAGCCCTTCTCATCTAATATATAAGGACACAGTAAGAAGGCAGTCAAGTCTATGCACCAGGACGCAGGCCCTCATCAGACTCTGAATCTGTGAGCACTTTGATCTTGGACTTCCCAGACTTTAGAGCTGTGAGAAATAAATTTCTGTTGTTTATACGCCACCCAGTCTCTGGTTTTCTATCACAGCAGACTGCACAGACTAGCACTGTGTCATACTAATCAAGGCACACAAGCTAGAATCCTTGGAGTAATGCTGGGGAGGCAGCAGATTCCTCCTTACTCCTCCACCTCCACTCCCCTAGAAAATACCAGCATTCTTATATCCTAGTGGTTTGGAAATCCATTGCCCTCTCTCCACCCCATGACTCTCCTACCTTGGATTCTTCCTATCTCTCCTAAACAGCAACACAAGCTTTTTTTTTTTTTTTTTTTTTGCTGTACTGGGGATTGAACCCAGGGTCATTCTACCTCCAAGCTACACCCCCAGTCCTATTTTTTATTCTTTATTTTGAAATAGGGTCTAAGTTGCGGAGGGCCTCACTAAGTAGTTGAGGCTGGCCATGAACCTGTGATCCTCCGGTCTCAGCCTCCCAAGTACTGGGATTACAAGCATGTGCCACTACACTCGGCCAACACAAGCTTTCTATCTCATTCCCTTACCTCTTGGATTACTGACCTCACAAGTAATCGTCTCTCTTTCAGAAAATAATCTGTCTTTAAAAGGAAAGTCACAGGTAGACATGATACATTTTTAACAACACAATATAAAAGGTGGTAACTGTGTAAAATAGTGCTATCTAATAGAGCTTTCTGTACTAATGGAAGCACACTATGTTGTGCTGGCCAGTACTACAGCTACTATCCACAAGGGGCTCCTGAGCACTTGACTTGTTGCTAGTGTGAGGAAGTGAATTTTAATCTAATTACATTTAAAAGTAGCTGGGCATGGTGGTGCAAGTTTGTAATCCCAGTACTTGGGAGGCTGAGGCAGAAGGATGGCAGGTTCAAGGTCAGCCTCAGCAACTTAGTGAGACCCTATTTCAAGATAAAAAAATCAAGTGACGCTGGGTATTTAGCACAGATGTAGAATGCTCCTGGGTTCCATTCCCAGTACAAAACAAAAAACAAAACAACCTTAAAACTAAATATATACAGGCAGATAGTAGCTACTGTATTATGTAGCACAGGTCTAAATGGTAAAATCCAAGCTCCTTAATGTATCATAGAATTATTCTATAATTCCCTTCTACATTCTATTTCATGCATAAATTCTTCAGAAATACAGAATCAGAAGGCATTCTCATTATCAGAGAGCAAGAACCTATAGAAAGCCCCCAAAGCAGAACAGGTTTGAAAAACAGCAAACAGGAATTAAGAGTATAAAAAAGTATGTTCAGAGAATTAAGAGCAGTTGGGAAATGAGTAATGAGCAAGTATATTTGAAGAAGCAAAGAACACTCCAAAAAATAAAACACAAATGAAATTTAAAATTCAAGGAAAAGGGGAAGTCGGGTATGGTGGTGCACACCTGTAATCCCAGGTACTTGGAAGGCTGAGGCATGAAAAATACAAGTTCAAGGCCAGCCTCAGCAATTCAGTGAGCCTCTGCCTCAAAATAAAAAAAGCCTAAGCTGAGAGAGGGGCACTCGTCGATGATCCCAGTGACTGACGAGGCTGAGGAAGGAGAGCCCAGTGTGAAGCCGGCCATGGACACTGAGATCCTGCCTCAAAAGAAAAAATAAAAGCCTGGGAATGTAGCTCAGTGGTAGAGAACCCCTGGGGTTCAGTCCCCAATACTGCAAATAATAACAATAACAACAATAATAATATTAAAGTAAAAATGGCTGTGGGGTACAGCTCATGGTAGAGCACCCCTGAATTCAATTCTGAGTAACACACACACACACACACACACACACACACACGCGTGATTATACACATATGCCTATGACTCCCTAATTCTGTTTCCAGGTGTACCCCAACAGAAATACATAGAGCAGCATTATTCCATGCAAGTGCAGTGCTGGATTTGATATCCTCTGTGTATGCGTGTGTGTGTGTGTGTGTATGTGTGTGTCTGTGTTTTTATATGTATTGCATGTTATGACAGTTGAAGAAATCTGAACACTGACTAAATCTGAAAACAAAAAGTAAGCAAAATATAACAAGCAAAAACAATGGAAAGATAAACTATATATTCAGAGAATACATTTCCAGTACTTTTTTGGAGACAAGTTCTCAAAATAGAGCCCACACTGCGTTCAACCTCCTGGGGACAAGCAACTCTCCTACCTCAGCCTCCCAAGATACTGGAAGCACAGGTGCACACAACCATGACCATGTGCGTGCCTGCTGGAGCACGTATAAATGACAAAGGACTGGATACCGGAAAGATCAAGAACTTCCATAAACCAACCCGAAAATACAACCAAATTTTACAAATAGACAAAAAAGAAACACAACAAAAATAAAAAAGTTTCCTAAGTATGTGAAAAAGATTCATTATCAGTTATGGGGGAGACACAACCAAGAAGACAAAGGAGGCAGGCAAAGTGGCACACACCTCTGATCCCAATATTTGGAAGGCGGAGACAGGAGGATTTCAAGTTTGAGGCCAGCCTCAGCAACTTAGCAAGACCCTAAGCAACTTGGCAATGCTTTGATTTAAAATAAAAAATAAAAAGGGCTGGGGTGTAGCTCAGAGATAGAATGCTCCTGGGTTCAATCCCCAGTATCCCCCCAAAAAGAAGACAATAGCCAGGCGTGGTGGCGCACGCTTGTAATCCCAGTACTTTGGGAGGCAGAGACCGAAGGATCTGGGTTCGCGGCCAGCCTCAACGCGCGATCTCTCTCTCTTCCCCCCCCCCCCTTAGTGAGGCCCTCCGCAACTTCGTGAGATCAGGTTTCAAAATAAAGTATAAAAAAAAATAGGGCTGGGGGAGTAGCACGGAGGTAGAACGCCCCTGCGTTCAATCCCCGGTACCACAAAAAAAAAAGAAAAGAAGACAATAGATAAACAGATTATAATACATTTATAAAATGGAATTATATGTATACTGAGGGCTCCAAAATTTTCCCCAAAGGCCTCTCTTAATCTTTTGAAGTTAAATTCATGTCCTCTAAGCAACTGTCAGAGTAACTTAGTCAGAATTCAATTGGGCTGGGTTTTTTTGTATTTCAAGCAGTTCTTCAACATCACTTCCAATGACTTCATGAAAAATTGCATCTTTCAAAAGACAAGTGTACATGGCAATCAACACTGCATTACTCAGTGCTTACAAACAGCCACAGACTAGAGACAGCCAACAACGA
This sequence comes from Glis glis, assembly GCA_004027185.1. Taxonomy (NCBI): domain Eukaryota; kingdom Metazoa; phylum Chordata; class Mammalia; order Rodentia; family Gliridae; genus Glis; species Glis glis. Next base: position 21,015 of record PVJS01014150.1, read on the forward strand.
CAAGAAGCATGTGGGTGGAGACAGATACTTCTGTCTAGCAGAGAGGGACATAGTTCATCAGTGACTGTACTTATGACAACTGTGGTAATTCAGATAATGACTGCACAGGTGAAAAAACACATATTCTTGATAGTTTTGCTCTACATGCTTCATTATGTATCCCATTTCTGTCCATTCTTCTGATACAGTCTCTGGAGTGCCCCAAAATACCACTCTCCACCTGCTTACAAATCCTCTCCACTCTCCCCACACACAAGGACTATTTCAAATTACATGTGCCCCTCCCTTTAATGATAGAATTATTTCATGCCCTTAAACTGGTGGAGGCAAAAAACAAGTTTGAAAGTACTTACTACTCAGGTTTATCAGTACCTTTTACAAATCAATTACTGGAATTAAAAATAATGAGGGCTAGCTGGGCGTAGTGGCACACACTTGTAATCCCAGTACTTAGGAGACTGAGACAGGAGGATTGTATTTTTTGTTTTGAAACAAGATCTCACTGGGTTGCTGAGAATCTCACTAAATTGCTGAGTTTGGCCTCAAACCTGCAATCCTCCTGTCTCAGCCTCCCAAGTACTGGGATTATTTCCTGTCACATATACTTTGTTTGCATTAAAATTTGTATATCCCCCATAGAGATTTTACCCATCTGTAATGAAATTCAGACTGACCTAGATAGGCAAATTACCCTGAGTCAGTGTTTCCAAGTCGAATTTTAATCACCTTTCAACAGTAAACTTCCCTCTTCCACCTCTCTGGTCCTTGCAGAAATCCCTAAACAGTATTTCAAATTGATCCTGACACTTATGATACTTAAATCTTTTTTTTAATGTTCATTTATTGGTGCATTGTAATACATTTTGATATATGTCAGGGTATCAACATCATACATGCACACATTGCACATTTAGCCCTCCCTCCAATCCCACGATTACTTAAATCTTTTTTTTTTTTTTTTTGCGGTACCGGGGATTGAACGCAGGGGCGTTCTACCTCTGCGCTATGCCCGTGGCCCTATTTTTTATACTTTATTTTGAGACCGGGTCTCACTAAGTTGCGGAGGGCCTCACTAAGTAGAGAGAGAGAGACAGAGAAAGAGAGAAAGAGAGAGAGAGAGACAGGGAGAGAGAGAGAGAGAGAGCGTGAGCGCGCGCCCGCGCGCGCATGCACAAGCTGAGGCTGGCCGCAAACCCAGATCCTCCGGTCTCCGCCTCCCAAAGTACTGGGATTACAAGCGTGCGCCACCATGCCCGGCTGATACTTAAATCTTGACTTGAAATAAACTCTTGTCTCAATATATCTCAGGATAGAATAACAAATAGTTATTCCCTAGAGAAACTTTTCTTTTTGTGGTACTGGGGCTTGAACCCAGGAGCATTCTACATCTGAGCTATACCCTCAACCCTTTTTCTTTCCTCCTATCTCAGCCTCCCAAGTACTGGGATTACAGGTGTGCGCCACCTCACCTACCTTTTCCTAGACAAACTTTCTTGTCTAGGGACATGCCTGAGAGAAGGATGCTTTTTTACGTCTGTCCTAACAAGTGCTTATTATTAACACGGTTGTTTTTAAAAGGAGGCAAACCAAAGACCATGATAAAATCCTGGTTCTACAAGTGACCAACCATGAGGCCTGGCACAAAAGACCAAACTTCTCACCCTTTCAGTTTCTCACTGTCTAAGAGAGAAAGACAACAACACTTTATAAGAGGTTGTTAAGGAAACTGGAAAACACATGAAAATACCTTATGTTGTACATGCTCACTTAGAATAGCTGCTATTAGTGTGTTGTCACCATTGTGGTTACAACAGTAAATCAAAAAAAGTCATCCCTGAATTCCTACTTTAATCTAAGGTCTGTCCCTAGAAGATAGGTAGCCATATTTGACACATAGGTAGCAATATAACCTACTTGATATAATTGCTTTGAACACTGAAATGTGAATATGCTGTATATGTCCTGTATTATACTCTAGGATAATGCCAAATTCCACATTGCCATTTGTTATGGCTGGGATTTAAAGTGCCCCCGCACCTCAGGTGTGAGGCAAGGCAGCCACGTGTGGAGGCGGATCTGTCCAGGGCAGGCAGCTGCAGCTCCTCTCTCTAGCCCTCTTTCTGCTTCCCACTGACATGCCTCAAGTCGAGTCCACAGGCAGGGCCATCACCTCTGAGACCCCCACAGCTGTGAGCAAATAACTCCTCCTTCCTCTAGGCCGTGTCAGATGTCTGGGGGAGAGTGCTGACTAAGATACCATTTGAGTCACACACTCACAGAATGCAAAGAGAAGAATATGGAAAAAAGAGATCATTTTGGTCAGGTTTTTTTTTTCCTTCTTTTTTTGCAGTACTGGGGATTGAACCCAGGGACATTCTACCCCTGAGCTACACCCCCAGTCCTATTTTATTCTTTATTTTGAAACAGGGTCTCACTAAGTTGCAGAGGGCCTCACTAAGTTGCTGAGGCTGGCTGCGAACCTGCAATCCTCCTGTCTCAGCCTCCCAGGTACTGGGATTACAAGCATGTGTTACCACCACACCCAGCTTTATTTTTTCTTTTTGAAATGTCCCTTTAAAATTATTTGTTCTTTTCCCTTAACATTCATTTAAAAATGTAAAAACCAATGAGACAGTGCAGTCTGACAACCCTGTTCTGAGTTACCATTCCACTGCATCAAGAAATCATATATGAAGCCGGGCGTGGTGGCGCACGCTTGTAATCCCAGTACTTTGGGAGGCGGAGACCAGAGGATCCGGGTTCGCGGCCAGCCTCAGCTCTCGCTCTCTCTCACCCTGTCTCTCTCTCCCTCTCTACTTAGTGAGGCCCTCCGCAACTTCATGAGACCCGGTTTCAAACTAAAGTATAAAAAATAGGGCCGGGGGAGTAGCGCGGAGGTAGAACGCCACTGCGTTCAATCCCCGGTACCGCAAAAAAAAAAAAAAAAAAAAAAAAAAAAAATCATATATGCACAAAAGGATGTCACTTCACACTGTGAGACATAATTCTGAATACACTCCAATATCAAATATAAAACTTTCCTTTCTAATAGTGCTTACTAGGCAAGCAGAAAAGACTTCTAAGAGTGAAGCAACATTCTGGTAAAAATTAGAAACTTATTATAAAATATTTCTTTAAAAAATGTAATACCTGGCAATTTTCAAAATGAACAGCTACAATGAGCTTCCCTCCATAGAGCTTGTCTTCCAAGTTTTCCAGGGTGGATGGCTCGTGCTCTGGTGGATACGTTTGCTTTAGCCAGTCAATCCATGATAATCCCACAAGGGACTGAATCTTCTCCTCACTGAATTTACGCATTTTCCTTCTAAATTCATTCACTTCAGGATCCTTCAAAGCATCAAATTCATGCAGACCTAAAGATATTTTGCAAAGGTGTCATTTCAGTAGCTAATAATAGTAATAGTAATAATAATAATAATAAACCACTTTTAATAAAAACTAACTTAAACATTTGGCTTTTATCGAAGCAGACAAACCTAGGGAGGAAAATATATGAAAGATTAAAAGTAAGCCTGAAAAATAATAACAAGTTGGATTTCTAAAGTATATAAACTTAAAACCTTGCAAAGAAAAGTAGACTGATTACCAGTCTTTTTTTATTACTTTTTCAATAATGAATTATTAAAATTCATAACACACAATTTAAAACTGTATATAAGACAGGAGCACTGGTGTACGCCTGTAATCCTAATACTTGGGAGGCTGCGACAGGAAGATTGCAGGTTTGAGGCCAGTCTCTGCAATTTAGTGAGACCCTGTTTCAAAATTAAAAGTGGGAGGAGGGCTAGGGGTGTAGCTCAGAAGTAGAATGCCCTGGGTTCAATACCCAGTACCAAAAAATAAAATAAAACTACATATAAAAGACCCACCATTTTCTTTATAAACCAAGTAAATCACATTTAAACTATCTGAGAAAAGCTAAACATCTGAAAACTGTTCCAGTATTATATTAGAAGAAGCCTAAAATTCAAGTTATTATTTAACTTAAAATGGAGTAAACTATGAAGGTGGCTATGCATGTGTGGGGGCAAGGGATATACAAAAATCTCTTTACTTTCTGTCAATTTTTCTGTGAACCTAAAACTGCTGTTAAAAGGTAAAAATCTTAGGCAGGTACAGTGGCACATGCCAGTAATCCCAGTACTTGGGAGGCGGAGTCAGGAGGAATACACGTTTGAGGCCAGCCTCAGCAATTTAGCGAGACCCTCAGCAACTTAGTAAGACCCTATTTCAAAATAAAAAAATAAAATGGGTTGGGACTGTAGCTCAGAGGTAGAATGCCCCGGGTTCAATTCCCAGTACAAAAAAAAAAAAAAAAAGCAAAGGCTAGGCATGGTGGTGCACGCCTGTAATCCTAGTACTTGGGAGGCCAAAATAGGAGGATCGCAGGTTCAAGGCCAGTCTCAGCAGTTTAACGAGACCCTCAGCAACTGAGTTCCTTTGTTCATTTCTTCCTTCCTTTCTTTCATGGTACCAGGATTGAACCCAGGACCATTCTACCTTTGAGCTATATCCTAGCCCTTTTTATGTTTTTGTTTTGAAACAGGGTCTCACTAAGTTGCTGAGAGTCTCACTACATTACCCTGAACGTGCAATCCTCCTGTCTCTGTCTCCCAAGTACTGGGATTAGAGGTGTGTGCCACCACACCCAGCTCCTAATACCCTATTTAAAAACATATATATAAGCCAGGCGTGGTGGCGCACGCTTGTAATCCCAGTACTTGGGAGGCGGAGACTGGAGGATCTGGGTTCGCGGCCTGCCTCAGCGACTTAGGCCCTCCGCAACTTCGTGAGACCTGGTTTAAAAATAAAGTATAAAAAACAGGGCCGGGGGTGTAGCTCGGAGGTAGAAGGCCCCTGGGTTCAATCCCCGGTACCGGGGATTGAAAAAATATATATATATTTTTTTTTTCTTTGGGTGGGCCATCCTTCACAAATATCATTCCCTCTCACTGTGACTTCCGTCAACTCCTTTCACCTGCCAAATTCCTCATCAACACTGAAGGTTCGGTTTAACCTTAAAGCCTTCACCTGAGAGGCCATCCCTGACTCAGCTGATTTAAGATGACCCTCCTTAGCATAGCAGCTCATATACTGCCTTACACCTGTCTGCTTGCTGGTCTATTATTTCTCACTGGATAGTGAATTCTTTATTTTTATTTGTTTATTACTATTATTATTTTTTGTAGTACTGGGGATTGAACCCACGGGTATTCTACCTCCAAGCTACACTCCCAGCCCTGTTTTATATTCTGTATTTTTTTGGAAACAGGATTTCACTAAGTTGCGGAGGGCCTCACCAAGTAGCTGAGGCTGGCCATGAACCTGCGATCCTCCTGTCTCAGCCTCCCAAGTAATGGGATGACAAGCGTGCACCACCACGCCCAGCAGTGAATAGTGAATTCTAAGTAAAGACCAAAATCACTGCTGTAGTTACCAGTATAAAAGCTCAACATACACTGTGGAACTGCAATGACTACTATTTTGGTAATGTTTTTCAATAAATTATAAATAAGGAATTCTGTTCATATAAATTGTTAGAATCACCCAAAAAATACAGATTTCATCAACACATTCCAGACAACATCTTTGAGAATCTGCATTTGAAGAAAACAAGGCAGCCTGAATTTGGGAACCACTGTAAAAATCTCTTAAGAATAAAAACTTGGGCCGGGCATAGTGGCACATGCTTGTAATCCCAGTACTTGGGAGGCTGAGACAGGAAGATCACCAGTTTGAGGCCAGTCTCAGCAACTTAGCAAGGTCTCTCAGCAACTAAGGAAGACCCTGTTTAAAAAAAAAGAAAGAAAATAATAAATATTGGGGGCTGGGGATGTAGTTCAGTGGTAGAGTGCTTGGCTAGCATGCACAAGGCCCTGGATTCAATGCCCATGTACTGTCCCCCCAAAAAAATTTTGCCAAAAATAAGAACAACTTAGGCTAAGTAATTTAACTTTAAACCTAGTTAATTTTCTACATGTATTCTTGAAAGAAAAGCTTAAATTTTCTTTAAGCTAAGAGTACTGTATAATTTACAATTTTTTTATATTAAAGAAATATTGAGTAAACAATTTGTTCACACTAAGGACACTGTTAAAATCCTACAGATTTCTGGGTGTGGTGGTGAGCACCTGTATAGTCCCAGCACTTGAGAAGATGAGATAAGAAGATCACTTGAGAAAAGCCTGGACAACACAGCAAAATCCACTCTCAAAAAACCCCCAAAGCTGGGCATGGTGATGTAAGCCTGTAATGTCACTACTTGGGAAGCTGAGACAGGAAGATCGTACGTTTGAAGACAGCCTCAGCAATGTAGCGAGACTCTCAGCAACCCAGTGAGACCCTGTTTCAAAACATAAACCAAGTTGGGCATGGTGGCTCACACTTGTAATCCCAGTACTTGGGAGGCCGAGACAGGAGAATTGCAGGTTCACTGCCAGCCTCAGCTACTTAGTGAGGCCCTCCACAACTTATTGAGACCCTGTTTCAAAATAAATAATAAAAAATGGGGCTGGGGGTGTAGTTCGCAGGTTGAAGGCCTCTGGGCTCAATCCCTAGTACTGCAAAAACAAAACAAAACAAAAAATAAAAAATAGGGCTGGGAGTGTAGCTCAGAGGTAGAATGCCACTGGGTTCAATCCCCAGTTCCACAAAACCAAAACAAAACAAACAACCTGCTGGTTTTATATTTCTTTCACTTAAGCTATGCCACAGGGCCTGGGAGTGTAACTCAGTGTCAGAGCGCTTGCCTGCTTAGAAAGGGTGAAGCTCTGGTCCAACCCCCAGAACTACAAAAAAAAAAAAAGAAAAAAACACCAAAGGTTTAGATAAGTCAGGAGAAATAGGGGAGTTTTCAAATATTTTCTCAGAATGCTGGTAAAATTCTCTGATTAACTGGAGGTGAAGAAATTAATATACGGGTGGTATGTACTTTCACTAGAGGAATGATCAGAACCCAACGGCAACTCTGTAAATAATTACTTGAAATTAATATAGAAAATAAAATGACCAAGCACATCATTTTTCAGGAAGAGGTATTTTTAGCCTGGTCAGGGTAGTTATATGGTAAGAGTTCTATTGTTTTCTTTGGAGAAAGGAGGCAGCAACCTTGTTCCTGAAGTTAAGCTGAAGTGATTGTTTATTGTTTTCCCAGGAGGCATGACCTCACCAAGCCCTGGTTACAGTCATCACAGCCAAACCAGCAACTAAAAAACTGACTTGTTAGGTATTAAAAGTGGAAATTCATTCTAAGATATTAAAACAGACTCATTCAACTTCCTAAAGAAATATTAACTATTTGTGTATATGATCATAATGCCAGCTTTTCTAGATATGCCAATGTGTACAATTTATAGCCAGTTAAGAGCATATAAACTGCTTAATTTATACAATAAAACATTGTATTTTGATCATTCAAATTGCAGGGCACACTACAAAAGAAATTTATATACAAAACGCCTCATGATACTACAAGAAATATGTCATATTATTTATAGAAAAAGAAATTCAGAGCTGGGTGTGGTGGCACATGCTTGTAGTCCCAGTACTTGGGAGGCTGAGACAGGAGGATCACAGCCAGCCTCAGCTACTTAGTGAGGCCCTCTGCAACCTAGTGAGACCCTGTTTCAAAATAAAGAATAAAAACTAGGACTGGGGGTGTAGCTCGGAGGTAGAATGTCCCTGGGTTCAATCCCCAGTTCTGCAAAAAAAAAAAAAAAGAATTCATAATAAGAACTTTTAAATTACCTTTTCCAATAAGGACTCCAATTTTTGAGTCCAATTTTTCCCCTGGGTCACAACTTCTTGTCACTAATTTGAGAACAGGAAGAAAAGGTCTGACGTCACAGAGTCTTCGTGTTTCATCTTCAAGCTCCTCATATACAGCAGTTTGATTCACACATGCAAACATATAGGAGTCAATTTCCATAAGGAGGTTGAACATTGGGTAATTGTGAACTTGCTTCCATAACATCTGCAAGAAGAAATAGTAAGATTTTATCTGGACTGGAAACACTGGCAGAAGTGACAATGATATATGTATAAGGACGACTACTGCAGCACTGCTGGTAAAAACCGTTACAGACCAAACAAGTGTTTAGCAGCGAGGGAGTGGCTAAGTGAATTATAGAGTATTATAGAACTGTGAAAATAAAAGAGAAATACATTGGGACACGGAATGCCATCCCAAATACACTTAAATTGTTTTTTTAATAGCAAATTACAAGAGAATATGTATGGTATTATCCCATGTTTGTAAAGTAATATTAACAGCATAGTATGTAAAACATGCACTATAAATAAAATTATTAAAAGCAAACTATCTCTGAAGATTAAGAATCAATGAGGACTTTCAGTTTAACATTTCTATAAACATTATAAATAACTTCGAATAAATATTTTAAAAATTTAAAGCATTATCATCACCCTCAAACAAAATTTAAATATTTTTGTCTTAACATTCTTTTCTATTCATCAGGGGTATCCTTACTAACAAAACTGTCCTGTAGCCGGGCATGGTGACGCATGCTTGTAATCCTAGTCCTTGGGAGGCTGAGACTGGAGGATCCAGGTTCACAGCCAGCCTCAGCTACTTAGTGAGGCCCTCTGCAACTTAGTGAGACCGTGTTTCAAAATAAAGAATAAAAAATAGGCCTGGGGGTGTAGCTCCGAGGTAGAATGCCCCTGGGTTCAATCCCCAGTTCTGCAAAAATACAACTGTACTGTCAAGATGGGAACAATCAACCTCTCATCATCTCCTCCCAGGTCTCCTGGATGACATAATGTAAAAAAGACTCACCATACAAACCTAAAGATGGGTTGCATACTTTGACAACAGCCAGTATAAAAACCAAGAAAAGGAGAGAACAGACCTGCAGTAAAATGGCCTTGATTCCGTTTACATAAAATAAAAGAGCTGGCCTTGGTGGCACACAGCTGCACTCACAGTACTTGGGAAGCTCAGACAGGAGGATCACAGGTTCCAGGACAGCCTCAGCAAGTAGTGAGACTTTCAACCTAGTAGGCTCTTATTTCAAAGTAAAAATAAAATCAGACTGGGGGTGTAGTTCAGAGGCAGGGTGACCCTGGGTTCAATCCCCAGTACCACACAAACACAAAAATAAATAAATAAATGTAAATAAACAGAAGAAAATAAATAGGTATCTAGACTTCAAAACTAAAAATTTCTGTACATCAAAGGACATGTGAATGAAAAATCCAGAATGAAAGAAAATATTTGAAAACCATAAAGCTAAGAGATTAGTATCCGCAATATATAAGAACTCCTATAACTCAATAACAAAACAAACCACCAAACTTAAAAACTGGCAAAGGTCTTAAAAAGACAATTCTTCATAGAAAATATACAAATGGCCAGGTGTGGTAGCGCACACTTGTAATCCCAGTACTTGGGAGGCAGAGACAGGAGAATCATAGGTTCAAAGCCAACCTCAGGACCTTAGTGAGCTTCTCAGCAACTTAGTGAGACCATTTCAAAATAAAAAATAAAATAGGGCTAGGGTGTAGCTCAGAGGTAGAAGCCCCTGGGTTCAATCCCCAGTACCATCCCCTCCAAAAAGTAAACAAACTAAATCTTTAGAAATTCTATTAAAAATTAAAACATACCTCCTTAATATAAGAAATGGTAGCTTCCCGAGGTACCTCCAACTGGATATAAATCCCAGTGGGCAAAAGAAAATCCACAAGTATGAGGCCATCGGACGCTATCTGTGAGCCCACTGCCCAGATGTCAAGGACGTCTGCCATAGCAGGAGGCATTGTGATGTTGAAGCGCATTCATAACCACGGGGCCCTAGAACCAGCAAACAAAATGGAGCAAACAGAATTAGCCAAATTTTATGTTAGAATAAGACACTAGCTGGGCTTGGTGGAGCACACCTGTAATCCCAGTACTTGAGAGGCTGAGACAGGAGGATTGCAGTTTCGAGGACAGCCTCAGCAACTTAGTAAGACTCTTCAGCAACCTAGTGAGACTGTTTCAAAACAAAGTATAAAAAGGTCTGTGGGGATCCGGGCATGGTGGCACACTCTTGTAATCCCAGTACTTGGGAGGCTGAGACAGGAGGATCACAGACAGGTTCATGGCCAGCCTCAGCTACTTAGTGAGGCCTTCCACAACTTAGTGAGACCCTGTTTCAAAATAAAGAATAAAAAAATAGGGCTGAGAGTGGAGCTCAGAAGGTAGAATGCCCCTGAGTTCAATTCCCAGTGCCACGAACATAAAATAAAATAAAATAAAATAAAATAAAATAAAATAAAATAAAATGTCTGTGGGTAGCCAGGTGTGGTGGCACACACTTGTAATCCCAGTACTTGGGAGTCTCAACGGGAGGACTGCAGGTTCACGGCCAGCCTCAGCAACTTAGTGAGGCCCTCCACAACTCAGTAAGACCGTTTCAAAATAAAAAAATAAAATAGAACTGAGTGGGAGTGTAGAGCTGAGCTCAGAGGTAGAATGCCCCTGAGTTCAATTCCCAGTACCACCAAAAATAAAAAATAAAAAAAAAACAATCTAGGCATGGTGGCTCAGGTTTACAGTCCCTTCTACTCAGGAGGCTAAGGCAAGAGGATCACTGGAGCCTAGGAGTTCAACGCCAGCCTGAAACATAGCCAAACTCTGTCTCAGAAGGAAAAGATGAAAAAAGGGGAGGGAAAAAAATACATATATATATGATGGGCATGGTGGCACATACTCATAATCCCAGATACTCAGGAGGCTGAGGCAGGAGGACAGGAGGGAGGATCACAAGATCAAGGCCAACCTGGGCAATTTAGCAAGACTGTCTCAAAATACAAAATAAAAACATCTGAGCTGGGTGTGATGGTGCACACTTGTAATCCCGGTACTTGGGAGGCTGAGACTGGAGGATCTGGGTTCACGGCCAGCCTCAGCTACTTAGTGAGGCCCTCCACAACTTAGTGAGACCCTGTTTCAAAATAAAGAACAAAAAATTGGCCGGGCGTGGTGGCGCACGCTTGTAATCCCAGTACTTTGGGAGGCGGAGACCGGAGGATCCG
>PVJS01014151.1:0-40862 GCA_004027185.1 Glis glis
GCCCGTGTCCCAAAGTCCATTTTCTTGTGATTATTGGTAGGAATTCTGTATGCCTGATATTCTGGGAATGGCCTCACAAGCACCATCATGTTTTATCGTGTGGCTGTCTCATAGGGAGGTCCTACTGTTCCCGATTTCAGGGGAAATGCACCAGGCAAGCCGCTTGCCTTGCCTGGGGTTCCTTGGCTTCTAACTCATTCACTCATACCGGGGACTTAGACCTATACCAATGCAAATACACTGTGATCTTTCCTTCAATTTGCCTTCTGGCATATTTGCTAGTATGAACCAGTTTTGTCTGCAGAATAATAGGGTGCCTTTCCTTAAGTGGGAATTAATTGATTTCCTGAATGTTTATTTAACATTAAGCTTTATTAGAGCTTATTAAAATATTTAGGATAAATTGACAAGCTGGAGTATTAAGAATTATTGACTTTGAAATGCACTCACCATTAAATATAAAAGTTATGTACTTCATGGTAACATAACATTTTCTATAAAAATATCCAAACATCTTTTACTAGACTCACAGTATTAGAGCCATACACTTTATTTATTTGTTTGTTTGTTTTTATTGAGTGCATTGTAATTTTACATCATATTGGGGTACAGAAAAATACATGCACACGACTCTTCTTGCCCTTCCCACCAGGTCCCCCCCTCACCCTCACCCTGCAAGTATTTGAGATTGGAGTTGGCAATTTTGTAAATGTTCATGGCTTTATTTCTACTATTTCATTCTTTATGACTTCGTTCCCCCCTTCCTTTCCTAATCCCCCTCAGTCAGTCCCCTGGAGTCTCCTCTGCTCGTCTAGCTGTTGTTGCCCTTATTTCTGAATATCTCTCTAGCTTCCACATATAAGAGAGAACACACATCTCCTCGTTCTTTGGGACTGGCTGTCATCACTTAGTATAACATTCTCGAGTTCCATCCATTTTCCTGCAAATGGCGTGATTTTGTTCTTCTTTATGTCTGAGTAAAATTTCATCATGTGTATAAACCAAAGTTTGTGATCCATTCATCCGTTGATGGACAGCTAGGCGGGTTCCATAGTTTGACTATTGTAAAGTGTGCTGCTATGAACATGGGTATGCAAGCATGATTATAATATTCTGATTCCATTTCCTTTGGGAAGATGCCCAGGAGCGCTATCGCTGGGTCGTATGGTAGTTCCAGTCCCAATCTTCTGCGAAACCCCACACTGATTTCCAAAGCGGCTGTACTAGTTTGCAGTCCCACCAAGAGTGTAATAGGGTTCCTACTTCCCCACACACTCACCAGCATTTATTATTATTTGTGTTCTTGATGATTGCCATCCTAACTGGAGTGAGATGGAATCTCAGTGTAGTTTTGATTTGCATCTCCCTGATTGCTAAAGTTGAACATTTTTCCATAAACTTTTAGATGAGGCCAAGATTATGGGAAGATATATGGTAACATGTGAAATGGCCGGGCGTGGTGGCGCACGCTTGTAATCCCAGTACTTTGGGAGGCAGAGACCGGAGGATCCGGGTCCGTGGCCAGCCTCAGCGCTCTCTCTCCCTGTCTCTCTATCTCTCTGTCTCTCCTTAGTGAGGCCCTCCACAACGTTGTGAGACCCAGTTTCAAAAATAAAGTATAAATAATAGGGCTGGGGGCGTAGCACGGAGGTAGAACACCACTGCGTTCAATCCCCGGTACTGCAAAAAAATAAATAAATAAATAAATAAACATGTGAAATGATACAACACATAACTTTTATAGTCACACATCCAAATTCTGAAAATACAAACACTTTTAGGTTTCCATTAATAAGCAAAAATCAGTTTACCTAGCATATAGATGGCACTCCTAAGGAGCTACTAAGGGTTTCTTGAAGAAATAGCTGCCTTCAAGTCTATGGTGGACACAGAAAAGATGTATCTGTGATGTCTTGTAGTGCAAGAAAGAAGGGACTCCACAGTAGGAAGAGTCCAGAGGACATGAGCGCTAACCTCATGAAGTTCCTGCTGGCCACATACAAACAATGTCACTACACAGTGAGGCTAGCACCAGCCACGGCTGACCTCTACTCAGCTGCCTCTCCAAGACATCTGCTCACCATAGCTCAAGGGCCTGTGTCCCCTGTGCTCCAGGTACAGTCTTGGAGCTGCCTCTCCAATGCATCTGTTCACCATAGCTCATGTGACTGTGTCCCCTGCTCCCTGTGCACCCGAGTCTCCCAGCCACACCTCACTGCATGCGACGGTTGGCCACGAGCTTCCTCTCTACCATGAAGCTCCTGCTGGTGGAGGGCAGGGCTGTTTCGCACGTGTCATTGATTCTCCCATTCCTAGGATAGTGTATCACCCAACGATCAATGAAATATTTAGAGGTCAATCCACTGTTTGGTCTCCATGACTTGGATGCAGAATTTTTACAACTATAGAATAGAATTGGGAATGCGAGTTCCCTCTTATTAAGATTTTTTTCCATGTATTCAATAATTGCATTCACTTGCCTCTGTCACCAGCTGCAATGATACCAGTAATGTGGAAGTTTCTGTCAAGTAGAAATGGAAGAAGAAAAAAAGAAAACAGATGTAACAGCCCACATCGGAAGTTGATGGCTGCAACTCCTCTTCTCTGGGACTCGGAGGAGCCTGTGGGATGGCTGGGCAGTGAGCCTGGAGGCTCTGGACGTGACCACAGCATCACCACCGTGCTTCTTCCATAGTCATAGGCCTGGCGTCCTGTTTGTGTTCACAGATGCACACTGTGATGAGATGGTCCACAACATTTGCCCATCGTGATTATCACAAGCTACGGCAAGAATTCATTTTCCAATAAAGTGAGTGAGCTGAAGTGTTGTCTTAATAATACAATACCCTCTCACTGGTGAGCTGGCAAAGACGAGCAGCCAAGAAGGCTCCAAGTGAGGGAGAAGTGGGGACTGTGGTTTGGTTTAAGCCTAAAACCAAACATTTAGTGGTTTAAAACATCGCTAAATAGGCAATTTCATTTTTGTTTCTCCCTAACCCAACCATCTGAAATCTGTTACATAGACCCAGCCACAATTATTAACTCTGTCCTCAGATTTTATATATATATATATATATATATATATATATATATATATATAATCTTTTTTTAAGCAAAATACATTTAAGCTTCTCTCCAGGGGATTTCTGTTCAAATCTTGTATCACTCTGGAGCTCTCTCCTGGAACCTCCCTAAGCTCTCTGCTTTGTGCTCATTTTCCCCTCATTCCATTATATCTGTCAAACTCAACTCCATCATAAGTACTTGTGACAGTCAAAAAAGGAAAGAAAACCCCTTCAAGATTCACAGCAGCAAAGCCCAAGTCTCCCAGCTTCTACCTTCAAGAGCCTCACGGCAGGGCAATCTTTGTGTTAAACAACCCAAAATGTGACATTTAAGTGGGGACAGATGCCTGACTTCACAGCATAATAAATGCTTGGCAGCACAGCTCCAAATCTGCAGCGCACACAAGTAGCGTTCGAGGTCAATTTTCGAAATGATCCCTAATTCTTTCATGACAATATATCATTTTACCAATGACCCTAACAAAAGCAGTTAGCTGCCCTCATATCACACAAATCCCAGAGGCAAACGGAATGATTTCATGCATAATATAAACAGACATTTTGAAAATAAAATCAAATCACATAAAACCATGGTAAAGAAACAGCCACAACTGGGGGCTAACAATTTCCAGCCATGGAAATATTTTTCTAATGCAGGATAGCTCACGGAGGGTAACGCGGCAAATCTATGTGTGAGATGGAACAGCCAACCAAGAGATAATTCCATTTTGAAGCATATGCCTCTCCACCCCAAACCCTGACTTTATAAACAAATGGTTATCTAATAAAACGACACCAGGCACAACCAAAATTACAAGGCTCAATCAACATGGAAGGTAACCACCAGCCCTGTCCGTGGTGGCCAAGATGGCAAGGACACCTGAAACAGCAAGTGACGGGGACATCTTTTCTTTGCCCCTCGAACTAGCCAATGGATCGATGGCTATTTTGTCAAAGCTTGTTCCAGTCAAGTCAATGTGAGATGACAAAACAAAGATGAGAGCGGGAGAACTTTTGAATTGAAAAACAAAATGTTGGACGACTGTGGGTGTGGCTATGTGCACCTGTGGCCCCAGCCACTCAAAAGGCTGAGGCAGGAGGCTTGAGCCGAGGAGTTGATGGCCAGCCTGGGCAACGTAGTGAGACCCCACCTCAAAAGAAAAACAAAAGAAAAATAAGAGTTTGGACACATATAACATGCTTTTTATTTACATCATGCTTGGTTTCAAGCATATAAAACCTGAATATTCTAAGATTTTTTTTATTAAAAACAGTGAACTAACAAAAATGAAGACATGAAGCACGATAATTCTGATATGAGAAAACGTCGTATGTATCAGCTCTTTCTTTCCAAACAAGATCATTTCAAGTCATTTCAGCCACTGACAGTTTGTGGACCGGCAGGAAGAGCTGCGCAGGTGCGCCCCACCCTGTAGACTGAGCTCACCCTTTCTTCCTCCCCCCGGAAGAAGGTTCCATTGCTCATAGTTGTAAGAAATGAAAATGCACCATTCTTCATAATATTCAGCAAGATGATTTTTACCAACTTCTAGAACCATATACTAGCTGGGGAGAAGGGAGCGGATGGACCATGCCAAGGGTCTATGTGATGGACAGTCACAGCTCCACGTTTGCTGGGTGGTGTCTGCCCCTCTCAAGAGACTCATCCTACAAGGGCCCTCCATTTCCAAGATGCACAAACTTTCACTGATTTCTTATAGTAATGATACGTTGGACAACAAGGCACATTTTTTTCTGCTAATTCCTATAATGGCTTCATGCTACCTTTAAGGATGACAGTGACAAGTGATACAACGTCAGTAACAGATGCACAGCTACTATCTCAAAACAAAAAAAGAAAAAGAAAAAGCTTAGAAAGTGAACATGTAGGTCTTCCCCACATTTCCAGTGTACAAGGGTGTTAAACCTTTGGAAAGTGACCTCCCTTCGAACAACGTAATATGAAAGACCCACTGATGACAATTCCAGGCGGCCCTTTGAGGCTTATACGGGTTCCGAAAACCATGCTAAACTGTAAGATAAAAGGATTTGCTTTGCTTTGTTTTGACACTGTGCTATTTCCCACTAGCAAGGGTATAAACCTTATTTTTTTTAACTGGTCCCTGCCAATCCAAAGTAATGGCAAGTAAGAAACATGAATCTCTATGCTCTTAAAGAAATTGTTCTTTTGAAGAAAGCACTTCTGTGTGGAAATGCAAAGGGGCTTCTTGTACTAAGAGAAACATTTTACAAGAGCAATGCAAGCACCCTCAGTCAGAAAGCAACCTGGCTCTGTGGATGGGGGAGGATGAAGAGGATTGTTCCCGGAACTCAGGAAGGCCAGCCCAGGGGCACCCCGGGTGACGTAAGGTGACCACAATGTACACACTCACCATGCTCTGGCTGCAGCCCCCACTGCTCTGCATGGAGCATAAATGTGCAGGCGCAGAGGGAGTGGCATCATAACCCAACCATGTCCCAGTGTTTGGTGCTGTGCCTGGCACCTGCAGGTCAATGAATAAATGGATGGCGACGCAGAGAAAAGATTGGCACTATGCAAGGAATTACCATTGATTATGGTTAAGGGGAAATTGGAGCATCTATTTACAGAACAAAAAGAGTGCCTGATATACCAGGCGTGTGTGCATGTGTGTGTGTGTGTGTGTGTGTGTGTGTGTGTGTGTGTGTTGGCATGCACTAGCAATGAATGTCCCGTGTGGGAAGGTGGCCCTCATGAGGGTGCCAGCTCTGTAACCTGAACTCAGTTGACAACAAAAACACCTGCAGCCAACATTGTCAGTCACCGTCACCGGCTCGCAGCCCTCCCCTCGCTCCCAGCCCCTCGCAGGGTGTCCAGAGGGTCTGCCTCTCCTCTCAGCTCGGGGTGCAGCCATTCTGACCCAGGACTAGTTGGACCCTCAAGAGTTCAGATGTAACCCTACAGTGGACCACAGGGACCGAAGCAGTTACAGCAGACATGGCTGAGCGTCCTGCCCTGCTGACTGCCAGAGACAACTTGGTTCCACTGGGGTTCAAACGATGACTGTCTTGACTTGTGGTTGATTCTACAAAGAGCTTCTCCAGAAATCGCATGCACTTCTGACCTTAAACACACTTTGTGGCCTAGTTTTTCCCCATGTCTCACTCACAGTTGCTCCTATAGCACGAGTTCTTGTGCAAAACCTTGTGGCTCCAACCAGGCCCAAGTCTCTGGAAATAGTGATGCAGTCCCAGGGCTTGGACACTGCATCTGCCCAGTATCTCAGAGAAACTCCCTGGGTGGAAGCCAGGCAGGTGTACTGAGCCTGTGTCCCAGAATAAGGTCATGGAATGGGTCAAAGAGAAACTAGGAGCAGAGATACTTCAACCCGACCCACATCTGAGAAAAGTAGTGGGGGAGACACAGGCTGGGAAGGGGCCCGGCAGGTGTGCAAGGCCAGGCCGGAGCCCTGTGCTGCCTTCAGTCTGGAGCAGCACTTCCTGCGCTGCTGGGGGGAGGTCTGCAGGGGATGTTGGAGGGGGTTCTGGGTTTGTCATAGACGACGGAGTGTGTCACCAGAACCTGCCAATTCCAGTGCACAGCAAGGTGAGGCAGGTGACCATCAGAATAGTCACCAGATAGCATTGGGAACCCCAGGGTGCACTGGCTGGGCCTCAGCAGCCGCATCAAACACTCCCCACCCCGTGGACACCTGGGACACGTGTCATCTGGGACACCCAGTGACAGCCGGCACCTGCAACATCTCTTGAGAAAGGCAAGCTGTTCTGTGTACCGGGATGACCAGCCAAGGGTCGAGGGTGCAGAGCCAGCCCAGCCCTGCTGGCAAAGTGGGGGCCTTGCTCCTTATTCTCACGAAGGCACCGAGGGACTTGTGTGAGGACCACTCCCCCACCCCATGTGCTAAGGGAGTTGAGAAGTCTGCAGCACCCAGCTCATGAAGGGGCATGGGCAGCTGGGTCAATCCACATGGCCCTGAAAAGAGGTGTCAGGAGAGCTGGGTGCCATCAGTGGCTCTGACCGCCTCTGCCACCACCTCGTACCTGCGCAAGCACATCATGCTCTGCACTGCAGCCCTCAGCTCTCGGGTCAGGTCATCCTAACACCTCTTCCCCAAGTTCCTGGAGTCTCAGTAAGCCGGTAGACAGGGAGCACGCTGAGACGGGGGTCTGGTACAGGAGACACTACTGACGTGGGTGTATTCCATAAATAATTTTTTTTTTTTTTTTTGCGGACGGGGGATTGAACCCAGGGGCGTTCTACCTCCGCGCTACACCCCCGGCCCTATTTTTTTTTATACTTTATTTTGAAACTGGGTCTCACGAAGTTGCGGAGGGCCTCACTAGGTAGAGAAAGAGAGAGAGACAGGGGGAGAGAGAGAGAGAGAGAACAAGCGAGCTGAGGCTGGCCACGAACCGGGATCCTCCGGTCTCCGCCTCCCAAAGTACTGGGATTACAAGCGTGCGCCACCACGCCTGGCTCATAAATAAATAAGGTTAAGACAGGGTTCCCTGAGATCCAGAATTGATGAGTTGAAGTTTAGCAATTTCTCCCATTCTAGCACAACTTAACCAAAGGATTGGTGCCTGCTTTCTGAGTTTCAGAAGTGATCAGTGATTGAGGCTCTCTTCCAACTGGTGCTGGGCCATGGTACCAAACGTGCTCCCGTATGCAGCTCTCTGTATGCAAGAAGGATGGAGGGAGAGCACGCTCTGAACGAAGCTGCCCACAAGAGGCAGGGAAATGGGAAGTACGCTCTTAACCTGGTAAGAAAGCACAGCGAGGGGGGCTGGTTTTAAAAGAGCTTGGTGCCTCTTGGAGGCCATGGGGGCCCTGTGGAAGGCAAGAGTGAAGGAGGAGAAGGGAAGAGGTTACAGCAGAAGATGGGAGCTGGGAGCACAGCTGAGACCCAGAAGAGAGACCACCGGGGTCAAGTAGAGAAGCTCTGTCTCTCTAAAAGAGGGGGAGGGGGGAGTGGAAGGAGGGTCCCCACATAATTGGTATCAGCAGGTGGCCACCACCCTGTGCCCAGGAAAGATTCCCGCCGGAGGTGAAGCTCTCTTCAGCCTTTGAGCTCTGGGCACAGGCAAAGCCCTTCGGAGGGCCAAGGAGTGGGGAACCATCACCTTCCTCCTCCCCTCCAAGAGCACACCCCCCCCCGAGTCCTGGCTGCTCACATCTGTCTTAAGACTCCCCTACTCAAATGAAGATAATTTTTTTCAGAATAATCTTTCTTCTTCATAAAGTTTATTAAACTCTAAGAACATACAGATAAAAAATTTTGAGCTCACTTTATTTTTTTAATATACTTTTATTGGTGCATTGTAGTCTCACATCATAATGTAATTTAAAAGAATACTTAGACATAGGCCAAGACCTTCCTCAGTGCCCTTAAATTATCTGTGTATTTGCCTGACAATGTTTTCACTCACATTTTAGTTTTTGTTTTGTTCTGTTTTGATTTGATTTAATTCGTTTTATGGTACTGAGGATTGAACCCAGCGGCATTCTACCTCTGAGCTACAGCTCCAGCCCTGTTTTATATTTTTATTTTGAAACAGGGTCTAACTGTGTTGCTGAGGGTCTTGCTAACTTGTTGAGGCTGGCTGTGAACCTGTGATCATCCTGTCTCAGCCCCCCCAGTACTGAGATTACAGGTGTGCACACCACACCCGGCTTGCACATGGTTTTGTAAGGTGCAATGCTTATACAGGCATCTAGTTCCTGGGCTCAGGAACTGATCTCCATCTGTAGGGCCTGCAGCTATGAGGAGCTGCCATCTCGGCCAGTGGGCTCTGCTTCCATAGCAGGCTCCACAGATGGAATTAAACCTCAGACAGGTGTGTCTCGCAGCTCTGGAGGCTGGGGTTCCCGGACCAAAGGCAGGCGGGGTCCTCCTGAGCCCTTTCCCTGCTGTGCAGCGTCTTCTCCCTGTGTCCTTTCATGGCTGCCTCTGTGCATGTTCTAAGCTTTCACTATACGCACAGCAATTGCAACAGGTCCATCCTAAGGACCTCATTTTACATTGCATGCCTCTTTAAAGGCCCATTTCCAGATACTCCAAGGCGCCAAGGTCGTGGGCCTGAGTGGTTAGTGACCATGTGAATTTGGAGGACACAATTCACTCATCATCCCATCCTTCTTCGGTTTTCTGAACTCTCAGTATTTTTTCTCTCTTGGCAAAAAAAAAAAAAGCAGCAAAAGCTCTATACCAAATTGGAAGTTTCTTCTAATAACTTTAGGAGGGAGGTGCAGAACTCCGCCCTGAGGCCCTGACGGAGCTGCAAACAAAGGTCTACTCAGGAAGGGAAGGCCTGTCCTCTGGGAAATCCCTGGTTCCCTTTGAAACTGCTCTAATTCAGGTACAAATTCATTTCTCTTTACTGCACTTCTGGTTACAAATATACAGTTATTCGAAAACAGAACTTTAAAAATTAATAACATATTTAAGTCGAAGACTTTACAGGTTTTAAACATAAATTTAAAGTGTTTCCATGACACACAGTAATAACTCTGAGAAGTGAGAGTAGGCCTCTAAGTCTGAGCTGTACTTAATGTGATTCATGGAGACGTATTAGCACAACATTTATAATATATTTCAGGAGCAACGTTAATATTTCATCAAATCTGCAGCAAATAGCCTCTCAGTCCATATATTAAAATCCTAATAGTTGCTGTTACTCTAGGGCTAAAGGCAACAATAAAACATATGGAAATGAGACCATTCATCGCTAACCAGTGTGTTAATATTTTCGGGAATTATGCGTTGCTCTGGCTTCCTGACAGCACTTGCTCCCATTCCCTCGTTTATGTTTATTGCACATCTTTATGGAAAAGTTGAAAATATTATGAGTAAAATCTTAATAGACTAGACTTAATAGAAGGAGAAGAGAACTACTAGAAGAACACTTCCAATGAGCAAACTTGGGTGGAGCGTGCAGAAGGACTGAACCCGGCTCTCGCGGGTAAGTCACCACGTGACGGTCATAAATGTCAGACTGGGCGACGTGCAGCGCCCTAACGTGGGGTTGAACTCCTCAGTATTGGAGCCTTATGGTAATATGCGATCAATAAAGTTTACCCACAGGAGGGCAGAGGGAGGTGTTAAGTAGCTATGAAAACAATTCCTAAATTACTTTTCTGCAATTGAAAAAATAAAAGTTACATATGGCATGTTTTGCATTTACTGGAATGCCATAATATTGTGCATTGGGTTCATTCATCCCATATAGGGTCCTACAGGGACACATCCGCCATTCTGTGAAGAAATTGTAGTTGGCGTGAAGCGTTGAGTGGCTGAGTAGTGGGAGCCGAGGCAAACCGTCCTGTGTTTTGACTCAAGCTTAAGCATCCAGTGCGTTTGGTTTTCATGCCTTTTTTTTTTTTTTGCGGTACCGGGGATTGAACGCAGGGATGGTCTACCTCCGCGCCACACCCCCGGCCCTATTTTTATACTTTATTTCGAAACCGGGTCTCACGAAGTTGTGGAGGGCCTCACTAAGTAGAGAGAGAGAGAGAGAGAGAGAGAGAGAGAGAGAGAGAGAGAGAGACAGGGAGAGAGAGAGTGAGAGAGCTGAGGCTGGCCTCGAACCCCGATCCTCTGGTCTCCGCCTCCCAAAGTACTGGGATTACAAGCGTGGGCTACCACGCCCAGCCCTGTTTTCATGCTTTTTACAATCCATGAGTGTATACCTAGATGTTTTTCTGTGTCTCGTCATCTCTACAACCAAACACTTAGTAAATAAGCAACTGTACCGCTCAGGATGAATGATGTTTAAGGCAAATCAAAGAGCAGCAGAGAAGATCTTGGCCCATTTGATGAATTTCGAATAGTGTGCCTCAACTAACTACTTAATGTTATAATTTTGTCTTTCTTGAGTTTTTGAAAATGATTACTTTATTTGTTTTGTTTTGGGGGATACTGGGGATTGAAACCAGGGGCATTATGCATCTGAGCTACACCCTCAGCCCTTTTTAGTTTTTGTTTTGAAACAGGGTGTCTCACTAGGTTGCTGAGAATCTTGCTAAGTTGCTGAGGCTGGGCTTGCATCTGCAAACCTCTCATTTCAGCCTCCCAAGTACTGGGATCACAGACGTGTGCCACCACATCCTGTGAAAATATGTTTTCATATTTTATTAGTTTAATGACCCCAGTTGAGCTAATGATCAATGTGGCCCTTTCAGGAATCACACTTCGTCTGACAAGGACCGGTGAAGGAGGGCAGAGATCGGGGCACGTTTGGACTGGAGGAGCTGCCCCGACTGTTTACCCAGCCAGCACCCGCTTTCTATTAACACTGGTGTGCTTCAGAACATTTTTAGAACTTGTAGTTTAGAGTTGTCTTGAGCCCGCCGCATATCAAAAGGAATGAACGTAAACAGTCATGGAGCCCCCCTTGCCAGACGCTGTGAAAAGCTCAATGTAATCTCAATTTATTTACGCAATCCTGGAGAACCATCTTTGGTTTGGGGCTTCTTGTTTGTTTCCATTCAGTGATTTAGTTCTTGTTGTTACTCTATTTCTGCAGATGAAACAGCTGGGATTCGAGGAGATTAAGTGATGTGAGCAACCCCAGTGGCTTGCAAGCACCCTCATACGAGATGCATTTTGAGTTTGGGAATTGGCAAACGCCATTCAGAGCCAAGTCTGTTGATTGATGTGTTCACCAAACTAGGGGATTTTGGTAAGCTTTGGGTTTTTTTTTAATTTTTCTCTTGAATTACATTACTACATGTTCACGGGTAGTTTTGATGCCAGTCTGCAGGCAGCTCCGCACATCTGAAAGCCCCTCCGGCAGGAAGATGTGCCAGCCCAGATCCTTTGAGGGGCTCGCGAGCTGTGTGCGCAGCTGGGGGGGGGAGGTACCCTGTGAGGCAGCCTAGAAAATGGTGCTCCCTTCATCTTCCCTAGCTCCTCCAGGGCCCAGGTCTCTTTCCTGTCTCCCTCCTGACCCTTGAGCCCTGGTTGCTACTTCTCTCATTTCCTTTTATGTGTTTTCAGTCCTACATGAAACTATCTTGGTTTCCCCCAATTTTTTGCAGTATTGGGGATGGAACCCAGGGGCATTCTACCTCCAAGCTACACCCCAGCCCTATTTTTTTATTCTTTATTTTGAAACCGGGTCTCACTAAGTTGCAGAGGGTCTCACTAAGTAGCTGAGGCTGGCCGCAAACCTGCGATCCTCTGGTCTCAGCCTCCCAAGTACTGGGATTACAAGCGTGCGCCACCATGCCCAGCTGGTTTCCCCCAGTTTTTAGGAAGCCCTTTGAGACCTGAAACCTGTGCCATCCCCCGGGTAGGGTTAGTCTACAACTCAACATTCCCCCCACGTGTTATGTTGAAGGATGGACTGCTTGAAATGCGTGAGTCTTGACATTTTCAAAAGTGACTCCGATAGGTGTAATGAAAGTAGATATGATATAGACACACATTACATTATGTGTTGAATTTGAATTTGGAAAGTTTGAATTAAGGTTCTTGGTGTGTAAATGGCTAATGGGCTGCTCACTGGAGCTAGGACCAAAGCAGGGATTTCTTTGAGAATTAGTCGTCTTCTTTTATCCCTATTTCCCCGAGAACATGGACAGAAAAGTAGAAGAGAAAGAGACCCCAGCTCTCTCCTGTGAGAGAGGCAGAAGTTCCCTAGGTCATAGGACACTGTGGTCTAAGCAGCTGATAATAGAATCTGCAGCAGAGAAGAAATCCTTCCTCCTCCCATCCTCCTAGGTACTGAAGCTGGGGCCCTGCAAATTCAACGTCCAAAAGAAAGAAGAACTAGAGAAAATCATATGAATTTATTTAATATAAATTTTACATGGCATAGGGGCCTTCCTAAGGAAATAGACCTCTGAAGGAACCGTTGCACCTAAGGTTTTCATACTTGGTATAATGAAGAGGGAAAGCTGTGGAAGGTATCATAAGACAAATGATGTGGACCACGGACTAAGAAGCCCCAGCCAAAGAAGTCCCAAATCCCTAAGGAGAATCCTGCAACCCAGGACCCAGTCCCTGGATTACGCTGTGTGTGTGTGTGTGTGTGTGTGTGTGTGTGTGTGTGTGTGTGTTGTCTTCCGTGGAATACCGGATCCCTTTGCCAATGTTCTTGGCTCATACAGTTCTTACATAGGAAGCACACTCAGCTGGATATGCACACAGCTACCTGGTGCACACTACCCTCTAGGGGAATGTATTGCATGCCCGCACCTCTGCCCCACACCCACTTCACTCAGAGTATTCCAGGGAGTCCCTAAGGTTCATCCTGGGTCATACTAAAGTGACCAAACTTGATGAGTCCCAAGCCCACCCTGCACTCAGGAATTCCTGTGTGTCATTACCTGTTTCCTAGCAGGTGATGTGGCCATGGGGACATCTGTGACCTGCTCAAGGCATGCACACATCAAGCACTGTACCCACCAGGTCTGCTCTTCTGCTAAAAGCAGTCTCTGGGATTCACGATCAGTTTAAATCACATACCGCATGATTTTAATGCATGTGCAAAAGCAGGAAAACGTAAGAGAGAAGTGGAGAATGGAGCCTCTCCAGCCGCTGGTGGGTCTGGAGGGAGGCCGGGAGGGAGGGTGCCCTGTTAGTCAAGGGCATCCAGGGTGAGGGAAACGAGATGGAGGGCTACTCTAGATAGACCATAGGCAGATGCATAGACAGATGTGAGACAGTGTTTATTGTGAAGAGTGGCTCACATGATTAGCAAGGCTGAGAAGTCCCACAATATGCTGTCTGCAAACCGGGGAGCCAGGAACAATGTTTGTGGGGTTCCATCTAAGTCCAAAGTTCTGAGAACTTGGAGTTGTGATGTCCAAGGGCAGGAGAAGAGTGTCCCAGCACCAGAAGACAAAGGACGTGCCTTTCCTACACACTGTGCTCTAGTCAGACCTCAGCGGGTTGGACGGTGCCACCCACGTTGGATGAGGTTGGCCTCCTTTACTCAGCTCAGTGACTCAAATGCCCATCTCTTCCAGGAACACCCTCAAAGAAAGACCCAGGAATAATGCTCTGCCAACTATCTGAGCATCCCTCAGTCCAATCAAATGGACACACAAAATTAACTGTCACCAGTGTGGAAGGGCTGCTGGGAAAGGGTGTTGGCTCAGCCCTGAATTCATATCCCCACAGCATTTTCTGGAAATCCTACAGTCACTTGAAGACCAGAGGGCTATGTCTTCCCATGTGTGCCCATTGTTTGAAGCAAGTTGACACTGATATCATGTGCAAAAGCCTACTCTTAATTGTGAGCTGTTTTAACAAGTGCTTACACACCACTCTCTAGCTAGCAAGTGCTCCACATGCTCTTCAATTGCTTGAGGCCCTCGGTTCTCACAATGAGCTTGAAAGACAAGAGCCTCCCTTTTTACAGACGAGGACACTGAAATACCTGGGGGTCCACAGTTAGGAGTAACGAGCTGGGATTCAAACCAAACAGATGGTGGGGGCCCCACCATCTGCAGATACCCCCTAACTCTGCCACCTGGAGGCTCCAGGCAGACCTCCCTTGCCCAGGAGTAGACCCTTACGGGAGGCTGATCAGCCTCATAACTTCATACCTGCTCGTTGGGGCAGCCACGGGGCAGGTGGTCCGTATGTCTGCTCTTGCATGTGAACCTGCAGAAGACAACCAGGGCCACTGAGCAATGGGAATGCTCCCCAGGAGCCGGGGCGGCCACACGGGACCCTCTCCACTGACTTCTTATCTAAATGAGCAAAACATGCATTCAGGTAGGAGATGTGTACCTATTGGGTTTCATGTTTCGCCACTTACATTCTATGGTATATACAAATAATATTTTTATTCAGTGACAAGAATACATTTGCCCTAAAGGGTAGTCTGACAAACATGCAGAATGGCCTTAATTAATAATACAGATGCACACACACACTGATGTTCTATACATATGTGAAATTGCCAATGCCAATCTCAATATCATGTATGGGGAAGGGGAGGGCGTGGGGAGGTAGCTGGGGGAAGCTCACCAAGTGCTGTGTGGGGGTATGTTCCTATCACTCTGAACTACATTATGATGTGAGACTACAATGCACCAATAAAAGTATATTAAAAATAATATAGCCGGGCGTGGTGGCGCACGCTTGTAATCCCAGTACTTTGGGAGGCGGAGATCGGAGGATCAGGGTTCGTGGCCAGCCTCAGCTCTCTCTCTCTCTCCCTGTCTCTCTCTCTCCCTCTCTACTTAGTGAGGCCCTCCGCAACTTCATGAGACCCGGTTTCAAAATAAAGTATAAAAAATAGGGCCGGGAGTGTAGCGCGGAGGTAGAACGCCCCTGGGTTCAATTCCCGGTATCGCAAAAAAAAAAATAAATAACATAGATGTCCCTGGCTTAACAATGGTTCAATTTTACAATGGCGGGAAAATAATATACGTCTAGTAGAACCTTGACTGCCGATTTTGAGTTTGAATCTTTTCCTGAGCCAGCCACCACGTTCTTTGGATGCTGATTAGCAGCAATGGCCACGGTGTGCCAGCAGCCACGAAATCGGGGTGAACCATGAGCACCCCACAGCAAGCCACGTGCTCAGCCAGGAGGTTTGGAAGGTGCGTCCAATGTATTTTCAAATTACAGTATTTTCAATCCAGATGGGTTTATTGAGATGCAACTGTCATAAATCAAGGAACATCTGTATAAGTAATTTAAAAATGTAGAACCAAGTGATGTAGAAATGTATCTGTAAAGTTAAATATACTGAATAAGGAGCAGAAGTGTTAGATCTGAAAACACCAGACCAAGTGCTCAGAATGCTGTCATCACAAATGAAAGTGTTTCTCACACCCCGATGTGGGCATCCTAATATTTGAAACGTTGGATTATGATTCTCCCTAATGACCCATGTGAGACAGGCATTTACTGCACTTAACTGGATGATCAATAAACCCAGGGGAGGACATTTCTGGTTCTATGAAAAGAGCGTAAGTCGTGATAGTAAAGAAGAACAACTTTGGCCCAATGTTTTAAGGAAACATTTGCCAAGCCAGCATGATCTGCTGGGCTGATCTGTTGTTGTTGTTGTTTTGGTACTGGGGATTGAACCCAGGGGCCTTCTACTTCCAAGCTATACCCCCAGCCCTATTTTTTTTAATTTTTGTTTTGAAACAGGGCTTCGCTAAGTTGCTGAAGGTCTCACTAAGTTGCTGAGATTGGTCTCAACCCTGGGATCATCCTGTCTCAGCCTCCCAAGTACTGGAGTTACAGGCGTGGACCATCACACCTGGCTTGTGGTTCTGATCTTGTTGTCACTCTTCCAGCTATTTGACCACCCATGAGAAATGCTTTCCTGAATTGGGCTCCGTTCCTAGAAGCCAGTCTTTCCTATAGCTTCATAGTGCATCTTGTCCCTGCAGAAAAGAGAACTAATAAATGGGCACAAGCTTCCAGCTACCCTGAACCCCCAAGGCCCTGAGCACGGGAGCGTGGCTTTTATGTGTGAGCAGAGGGCCCCACTGAGACATTCGAAGGATGGACAACTTCTTCCATTCTGATGGCAACTTTCAGTAAAATTCTCTTTAAGGGAAAAGAGATATTTCAGTGTTTGAAAGATGACAGCCCACCTCTCTACTCCCTTTGGACATGTACAAAGATTGCTAATTACCTCCAAGGTCACCAAAGAATCAGCAATAAAACTTGTTCAGCGTTGGCATCTCGATTTTAGAAACCTCTTTAAAATGGCGAGAGGGACAGGAGAGCATCCCACCTTTCCTCATTACGCGAGGTTAGTTGTGTCTGACCCGCTGCCTGGGCCGGGTTCCCTCCGTTTATGTGTATTTCCATCCCTCCCACCAGTTCTGAAAGCAAAGCGAAGCTTTACTGCCTGCTATAAATATATAATATAAAAGTTGTGCTGGCTGGCTGAGAATATTCCAGGCTTAATGACAGCTCTCAAGACACGAGCTGTGCAGATCCGAGATATCTCCTTGACTCCATCCCTGCGCTGCAGCTGTGCTCCTGCGGAATGCATTTGAATATTTCAGCATTTTAAGCTATTTGCATGTGTCCAAAGCTAAGCCAAGCCTGGAAGCTCTGAAGGAGTGCTGTGCGGCAGCTTTGTTTTGGAATCACAAAGGACAAAAGTCAGAAAGGAGGCTGACTTAAGAGAGTTGCAGCCAGCACACCCACGCGAGGTGCAGAGGAACCGTCACAAACTAAGCTTGTCCTACTTTCCCTAGTCAGGTACAAAACAACAAAAAAAAGTAATGCTGAGTTAAACACGGTGCTGTGGGAAAAAAAAAGAGGCACAGACATTGCTCGGGGAGTAGAGCACACTTTCAGAACTCTTGTCTGCTGCCTGATCACAGAGGACCATAGAGGGAACTGCAGAAGTCTCCCCCTCAGCTCCCTGCGAGGCATTTGCTTGGGAGGCTCTGCCGGCACATGTGACGGCTACTCCCCTGTCTGTTTATGGGCATTATTGCATCGGTTCCACCTTTATTTATGACTCATTATTTAATATGTGAAATTGTGGTTCATGCTCAATTTCAAGAATCATAATATCCCTCCATCATTACGCAGTCTTCCTGGCTCATATAATTGAATGTGTTTGCTCAGAGGTGCTGCTAAAAAAAGTAACAAATACATTTTGTATTTTAATAGTACTAACAAGTTTTTTTTTAATGTATCAGACCTCAGCTTTAACTTTCCAGGAACTTAATTCATTCTGGACTTCCTTCTATCCAAGTTAATTGTCGTTTCATTCCTGAGATCTAGTCCCCTATAGGTTTCCAAATTGTATAGCAGACATTGTAGATAGATTAGATAGATAGATAGATAGATGATAGATAGATCTTTTCTTCTATCCATCTAATTGCTGTAGATTCTTATATAACTTTTAATATGCATAACTTACTTGTGAGATGGGTCTGACGTGAGTTTCAAAGGACCTTGCTTCAGCAGGAAGTAGACTGTGGGGCAGAGGACGCCATTCTGTGCAGCTTAGCGCGGGCTGGGCATAGAGTATTGACCTGTCCATGTGGCAGCGCCATTGAAGCCAGGTAAGAAGAAACTGTAATTTCAGAGCCTTGACCTACATTACTTCTCTGTTAGAAAAGTGAGGGCCAGCTCATATCTATGGTCGTATTTGCAAAGGTACTGTTTGATGAAGGCTACTGATTTACATTCTAAATTTTAAAATCCCAGGGACTCTATCAGACAAGATCAAAGCTGAATTAGTCTGCCAGTCTCTGGGGAGATCTCCCACCACATGGCGAAGAAAGCCTGCTCTCCAATCCTCTGCTAGAGGGTGAGGTTGAAGGGGTGCTAACTGCAGCATGTCTTAATTTAGTAAGGCTGGGTTTCTCCTAGTTTTCCAAAGTTGATTGTGCTGCCTTATGAGTAATAATGGGAAGAGCCATCCCTCTCCTGATGGGGGCATGGGTGTTTCTGAGATAGACTTCATAATTCCATCCAACTAGACAATGCGTTAGATGTTGTGAATGTGCAAGCAATGGTAAAGCCAAAAGCAATCAGAATTCAAAAAACCGTTTATAAATACAACTTCAATCAAATGTTTTCCTATCTCAAAATAAAGAATAGGTAAACTGTACATATGAATTTAAACATCTTCACTCATTCCTGCAATTGTGTCCATATCATTGCCTAGATACACAGCTAAGACATATGTACCCTTATCTAAATGTTGGTGATTCTGAGTCTCTCTGAAGTACGCCCAAGGAAGAGTTCTCTTCTCTTTGTTTAGTAGCATCACAGAATTTCTCAATTTTCTTTGCTAAACCTTGTAAAGGTTACAAGTATTTACAAAATTATAAAGTGGAGAGTAAATTGTAAATACACGGTAATGAAGATATCTGGGCAGGGCTGCACGGTTTATGGTAGTCAAGGCAGATGTTTAATCTTCAACTACCACATGTTCACTGCGGAATAGGTATTCGGTGAGACCTGCTCCAGAAGTCTAAGAAGAATGGGGAAAAAAATAGTCATTTCTAATTTGAGACATGCAAGTAGAAACAGAAGATTAAGGAGAAAATGAGAACTGTAGAAAGTGGGAAGAGAAAGAGTAGGAAGGAAGGAAGAGAGGGAGAGAAGGAGGGAGGGAAGGAGGGAGGGAGGGAGGGAGGGGAGTCATAATGAGTAGGGAAATGGCTTTTCTGGGGCCATTTGCTTCTGACAAGGTCTAGGCTCCATCCCCTAAAACCAACAGCAAAATAACTGAAGAAGACTCGGAGCAAGGACATAACATGGTGAGAGAAACCTGAGGGACAGGGAGGACGGGTGTTAGAACTCAGCGGGTGGGGGCGAGGTTTTCACGGGTGCCAGGACCCCTGGGCTTTCTGACCAAGGGCTCTCTGCCCTCAGGCATGTCTCCTCCCCAGTCAGTAAATCAAGGCCCTGCCATAGAGGGGCGGCCAGGATCCGCAGATACCAGAGCAGGACTCCCACCACGAGGAGGCCCCCAGAGTGCTGTCACTGCAGGACACTCAAGGAGAAGGCCTGAGACTGCTGAGGGTGTAAGACATGTGTGACAACTACCCTTTTAAAGGATAGCAATAAACACTCGCCCCTGTGTTCCCAGAGATGCTTTGTCTGCTGCATATACACATATATTAACACCTTCCACCCTCCAGTGAGGTGATAATGCCATCTTAAAGATTAGAAGGCAAGGGCAAGGAGAAATAAAGTACATATCCCTGGGTTACAGAAATAAAAGCAAGCAAAGCTTTGAATCCCAGACTTAAAAAAAAATTCAAAATATTGAAATAATGGAAAATACCGTGATTGAACTAAAGAGCACAATAGATGAGGAAGCAGGCAGAAGAGTCAGGGGAGGCAGAATATTAGCTTTAGGAAGTCTAATAAATCCGCCGGATGTGGTGGACATGTCTATAATTCCAGTACTTGGGAGGCTGAGACAGGAGAATCACAGGTTCAAGGCAGCCTCAGCCATTAGTGAGACTATCAGCAACCTAGTGAGACCCTGTTTCAAAACAAAAAAATAAAAAGGTTTGGGGGGTAGCTCAGAGGTAGAATTCCCCTGGGTTCAATCCCCAGTACCACAAAAAAAGTCTAATAGATGGTGTCTTAAGTAGAGATGAAGGAAAAATTATGAGGTAAGGAGGCAAAAAAAAAAAAAGACATGCCCATACGAACTCAGTAGAGTCAACAGTGTTGAACGTTTAGCTAGAACATCAGGAAAATGTGCTGAGGTATAAATGAAAGCTCTCAAATTGCGAATGCTCAGAGGAGACTGATGGGTTAAGTCAGGCAAAACCCACACCCAGACACATTCCACAGAGAAGAGCAAAGGTGTCAAAGAGGTGCGCAACATTCCACCAGTGTCAGGAGAAGATGAACAGATGAACAGAAACAGGAGCAAGCTGCCCTCAGTCTCCTCAACAGAACCCAGATGCGGGAACACAAGCATTGGCCAGGTGTGGTGGCACACAACTGTACTTGGGAGGTTGAGGCAGGAGGATTGCAGGTTCAAGGCCAGCCTTAGCAATTTATCGAGGTCCTCAGCAATTTTGCAAGACCCTGTTCAAAACAAAAAATAAAAACAGAAAGCAGGGCTGGGAGTGTAGCTCAGAGGTAAAATGTCCCTGAGTTCAATACCCAGCACCAAGAATAGAAAAAGAAAAAAAAAAAACCTAAGAATGAGCTCCTTTAAACTAGGGAAAAGCTGTTGAGTCTAACATTGTATATCTCTTCAAATTCTTATTTAAATATACAAGCAAATCAAAAATACCTTCAGGCATACAAAACCATAGAAGATTAACTATGAAACATCACCTTGAAAACATTCTGGGAAAAAGACCAAATTAAAAGGAAATAAGACTGGGCGTGGTGGCGCACGCTTGTAATCCCAGTACTTTGGGAGGCGGAGACCGGAGGATCTGGGTTCGCAGCCAGCCTCAGCCTCTCTCTCTCTCTCTCTCTCTCTCTCTCTCTGTCTCTCTCTCTCTCTCTCTCTACTTAGTG
Organism: Glis glis; assembly: GCA_004027185.1. Lineage (NCBI taxonomy): Eukaryota > Metazoa > Chordata > Mammalia > Rodentia > Gliridae > Glis > Glis glis. Next base: position 21,017 of record PVJS01014151.1, read on the forward strand.
AGGCCCTCCGCAACTTCGTGAGACCCGGTTTCAAAATAAAGTATAAAAAATAGGGCCGGGGGTGTAGCACGGAGGTAGAATGCCCCTGGGTTCAATCCCCGGTACCGCAAAAAAAAAAAGGAAATAAGCCCCAGAGACTTCTGCAAGAAATATGGGTGGGATAGCCGTCAAAGAAAATAGTAAGAATTCTTATATAAAGGAGCAAGAACAGAAGAAAAGGGAGGAGCAAGTCTGAATAAATCCAGAGCTAAAGTTATAAAGTTCTTAATAATAGGAACATGGACTAGGTAAACATAAGAAGCTCATGGTGGCACACACCTATAATTCTAGTACTTGGGAGGGTGAGACAGGAAGATCCCAGGTTCGAGGCCAGCCTCAGCAATTTAGTGAGGCCCTCCACAACTTAGCGAGATGCTGATTCAAAATAAAAATATAAAATAGGGCTGAGGATATAGCTCAGAGGTAGAATGCCTCTGGGTTCAATCCCCAGAACAACAAAAAATTAAAGAAAGGAAGAAAGAAAACCTACCAAAAGGTGTAATGAATCCGGGGGCTGTGGTGCACCCTCAGCAACTTAGCCACAGTCTCAGAAACCTAGTTAGACCCTATTTCAAAACAAAAGAGTTAAAATAAAGTTCTGAGGGTGTAACTCAGAGGCAAAATGCCCCGGGGTTCCATCCCCAGGATAATAACAACAACAATTAAACCAACAAAAATACTACTAATACTAATACTAATAATTTTCTAGAAGAAAATGTAATAGAATATTTCACTGTCCTGAGGAAGGCAAAGATTTCCGGGAAAGGTCACAAAAATAGGATTCACAAAAAAATTAAATTGATTGCTTTGACTTCATCAAAATGAAAGTTTGCCGAACGTGGTGGCGCACGTTTGTAATCCCAGTACTTGGGAGGCTGAGACTGGAGGATCCGGGTTCGTGGTCAGCCTCAGCTACTTAGTGAGGCCCTCCGCAACTTAGTGAGACCCTGTTTCAAAATAAAGAATAAAAAATAGGGCTGGGGGTGTAGCCTGGAAGTAGAATGCCCCTGGGTTCAATCCCCGGTACTGCAAAAAAAAAAAAAATTAAAGAGTTTTGCTAATCAAAAGATGCCATTAAGAAATAAAATTAATCACAAGCATTGAAAAAGAAATGCATACTACATTTATCTCATACATATAAGATACTATTTATCACCCACTGAAATGGCCACAAAGACTGACAATACATAGACTGACACAGAAGGGAAGCACTGGCCTTCTCGTGAGATGACCCCGTGCTCTAGGAATTGTCATTCCCGGTAAGTTAGGCATGCGTGCACACTATGGCTCAGCCCTCGCACGGTGGGAATGAAAACATATAAACACAGACATGCACGCTCATGTGCAAAACAGTTACAAGAATATTTATATCAGCTTCTTTCCTAATAGTCCAAACTGGAAATAACCCAAATGTTCACCAAAAGTAAAAAGGATTTAAAAAAAATAGTATATTCATAGGATGGAATGCTCTTTCACAACAAAAAGCAATAAAATACGGATAATTGCAAATATGAATGAATCTCAAAATAATTATTTATGTTAAACAAAAGGAGCCAGATACAAAAGACCTCACACTGTATAATTCCTTTTATTAGGAATACAAGAAAAAGGCAAAGACAGCTGTAGAAGTCTGAATGCTGTCATCTCTGGGGTAGGAGTGACGGACTTGAAAAGAACCCAGGGCCTCTGGGGAGAGGCAAATGTTCAGAGCTGTATTCGAGGAGGTGGTTACAGAGGTGTATACAGTTGTCAAGACTCATCACACTGAAGACTTAAGATTGATGCATTTTATTGTAATTTAATTTTGTTTCAATGTGGAAAGACCAATGGAAATCAATGAACATAATTATAGGTTTCCAATTTTAGGAAACCACCAAAAGAATAAAAATAAATTGTATAATTTTAACTTGCAATTTAAACCTGATCTGTCTAGTACAACATAAAAGATGAAAGAAGAAGCGAAAATAAACAAGTAGAGTAAAGTGGAAACAGAAGTTGAGGATAGAAATAAATCATAATATAGCAATAATTACAATAAATAAGAATGTGTTAAACTCAGCAATAGAAAGACCAAGAATTCCAGATGGGACTTTAAAAAAATACAATCCACTGTTCCAAAAGAAGCAAGAATGTTTGAATAGAAGGATAAGAAAATACTTATTATGGAAATATTACCCATAAAATATAGCAATGACAATTTTATATTTTATGAAATAAATGTCAAGCAGAAATATCTTAAGAGAACAAGAGGAATGTTATACTAAGAAACATAGCATATAATCACTATGAACCTATATGTAATTAATAATATATCCTTAAAATATACAAAACAACTGACAGAGTTGTCCGTTTGTCAAGTGACAAACTGAGACATATATCTCTAGAAGCGGTAATGGTTGGAGATTTTGGCTCATGTCCACACAAAGGAGAAAACACAAGCAGGGTTGGAGTTTCAATGAAGGAAGCAGTTGATAAACTGGAGTCTTTACAGAGCCATGCAGACCTCCTGGCCTCTGCCCACCACTGTTTCTGACCTGTCTACGGTGAGGTGAGCATAAAAACCGGGAGCATTTACATACCCTTACGACAATTTGTTATTGCTGAGTCACAAAATTGCATGGTTCTTTTTCTAGTATTTCATTTATTTTAATTTTGCCAAATGTTCTGTGACCAAATGAAAATTAGAAAATAAAACAAAACAAAACAATTGGTCTTTTGCCACCAAAAGATTGAGAAGCACTTTTTATTTTTCCTTTTTCTTTTTTGGTGGTGGTGCTGGAGACGGAGCCTAGGGCCTCATACCTGCCAGCCAAGTGCTCACCACAGAGCCCGTCCACCCCAAGAAGCACTGTTTTGGAGCAGACAAGGAAGAGTTATGTATATTGCCCGTAAATTAGACCACAAATGAATCCTCAATAAATGTTAAAGAATGGTATCATAAAGATACATTTTTTCATACTACAGTGGATAAAACTAGAAATAAACAAAAGAGCATAACTCCAAAAATTCCCTTAATTTCTAGAATTTTAACAGCATCTACTTCGCTATAAAGGAAATTGTAAAGCATTTAGAACTGAAAGACAAAAAACACTAGTTTTAAAAGTGTGTGGGAAACATTAGAATGGCATGCAAAGTATATTTTGAATAATACATTTTCACAAGACAAAAATTGAAAACAAATGAGCTAAATGAAGGCAAAATATGTCAAATTTATTACATTAAAATAGGGATTGATTTTAATGAAAAGCACATGGGCAACGTTAACAACAGATAACAGATTGAAAGAATATATTTGCAATATCTAAAACCAACAAGGGACCATATTATCTAAAAATGCAAGAAATGCCCATAAATCAGAAAGAAAAGAAAAAGAACACAATAGATGTGGAAGCAAACACAGAAAGGGGAATTCTCATGATGAGAAAACCCAGAAGGCTAACAAGATATGAAAAGACTCTGAAGTTCATTAATAATGAGAAAACAAAAAGTTAAAACAGCAAGGAGATTTCGACTGTGCGGCCACCCAGCTGGGAGATGGGAGGACGCTGGGCTGAGGACTGTGGACAGACATGGGGAGGTGGGAACCTGGTGTGCAGGTCCAGGTAGACACTCCAGGTCTGGCCAGCAAGCTGGCACTAGCGGGCTAGGTGTAATGCGCATAAAAGCAGAGGAGAGCAGTGGTTAGCAAAGGCTGGCTGAGGGCCTGGGGAGGGGCTGGTCAGAGGGTCATTGTGTGGGAGGAACAAGGGTTTTGAGATCTCATGCACAGCAAGGTGACTGTAATGAATAATAATGTACCATAATTTCAAAGCTGCTCAAGGAGTAAACATCAAAAATTCTCACCACAAAAAAGTGATAGGTATTTAAGCCAATAGATATACTTATTTGCTTGATTTAACCATTCCACACTGTATACATATATCATCATGTTATACTCAGTCCCATAAAGGTACACCATTATAATTTGCCAATTTATAATTAAGAATAAATAAATGAAGCCGGGCGTGGTGACGCACGCTTGTAATCCCAGTACTTTGGGAGGCGGAGACCAGAGGATCCAGGTTCGCGGCTAGCCTCAGCTCTCTCTCTCCCTGTCTCTCTCTCTCTCCCTGTCTCTCTTTCTCTCTCTCTCTCTCTCTCTCTCTCTCTCTCTCTCTCTTTCTCTCTCTCTCTCTACTTAGTGAGGCCCTCCATAACTTCGTGAGACCTGGTTTCAAAATAAAGTATAAAAAAATAGATCCGGGGGTGTAGCACGGAGGTAGAACGCCCCTGCGTTCAATCCCCGGTACCGCAAAAAAAAAAAGAATAAATAAATGAGTTTAATGTCTATACACTGTCACTGGTCTTCCAAGCGCCCTCCAACAGTGGAGAGACAGAGAGAGAGAGAGAGAGAGTTGGAGAGCCTGCTTTCTGAAAAGCTGTAATAGGGAGTGATCCTTAATCCACAGGAGTAAAAGTGGTCCCTAGAAAAATATCAAAACCATCATCTTTCGCCTTCGTTTAGGCATTTCCGCATTATCTCCACATACATTGACAGGTGACAAAGCATGGTGGTAGCTAGGAGGAAAAGTGGCAGAAACCAGCACCCATTGACATTTTAAATGGAGCAATTCACTCAGCAGAATTACTTCCTTTTCGAATCTGCTTCCTACTCCATAGAGACGGGGCCTTTGGGGGAGACAGGGGTAGCGTGGACGAGGAGAGCCGGTCAAACTAATAATTATTTTATGTGGACATTTTTTCCATAACAGTGCGCCTGGGAAACATCTCCAAAACTAAAAGTATGAAAGCAATAGCCACCATTTATAGGCAGTTCTGCACCCCGTAGTCCAGTGGCCTGTGCCAGGAAACTGCAGACTTGTGCCCTGCAGCTGCTGGCATGGCTCTGAGGACGTGGCTAGCTCAGGTGGACATGGCATGAACCCTCCAGAAGGGAAGTCAAGAGGACCCGCATGTACCACTCCAAAGGCGCTGTGTCCTTCCCGGAGCCTGGCTCGGATCACCAGGCCAGCTCGGGCAAGGCCACACTGGATGCTCTCAGCGATCAGCCTGCCTCTGGCTGAGGAGTGGACATCCCTCCAGGCCTGGACATGCCATTTCCCTCTTGTGTACTAAGAAGAGGAGCTGTGCTCCATGGGAGGTGAGAAGAGGCAGCACATGGGCAAGCCTCCCTCGTGCTGCCAGGCAGCGGGGCCCAGCGTGCACTCAGAGCACTGGGAAAGACAGGGCACAGTTGTTAGAATCAAAATGGAGTCACTTGTATCAGCCCTAACAAGAAAGAGTCCAGAGACCTGGGAGGTTGTGAAGGAAGGGTGATCGTGCATGACCCTGATAGGGACGTCTGCCATACTCCTCCACAACCTCAGGCTGGCACAAAGTTCATATGAAAAGTAATTCTGCGCTGGGCGTGATGGCACACCCCTGTAATCCCAGTACTTGGGAGGCTGAAATAGGAGGATCCCAAGTTTGAGACCAGCCTCAGCAATTTAGACAGGCTCTCTGCAACTTAGTGAGACCTTGCTTCAAAATAAAAAAATAAAATAGGGCTGGGGCTGTAGTTTAGAGGTAGAATGCTCCTGGGTTCAATCTCTAGTACCAAAAAAAAAAAAAAGCACTTGGGAAGACAGGAAGATCGCAAGGTCGAGGTCAGCCTCAGCAACTTAGCAAGACCCCATTTCAAAATATAAAATAAAAAAAGGCTGGGAGTGTAGCTCAGTTGTAGAACTCCCCTGAGTTCAATCCCCAGTACCACAAGAAAGAAAAGAAGAAGGAAGAGAGGGAGGGAGGGAGGGAAGGAGGGAGGAAGGAAGGAAGGAAGGAAGGAAGGAAGGAAGGAAGGAAGGGAGGGAGAAAAAAAGAAAGAAAAAGAAATCACTTCTGCAAGGACGTCTGCCCAACAGCTGTCTGTTCAGTCTCAGTCTGGCCTGCTCTTATTCATCACTATGGTCAAGGATTATTGTTTGGAAATATCTGATGGAATCCTCATCATTTTTCTTTCTTTAAAAACTGCCCCTTGCCTCAACCTCTTTGAATATGCCCATAATTTACTATGGCATGTGTATTCTCGTTGAAACGCTCTGCTATTCCCCACTAAGTATCATTATTCTTTGAAGAATCTCTCTGATTTTTATTTACATAGGTCGACAGGCTTCACACAGAAAATCAGAGTGTAGGATTTTTGCAGCTACAGGTGCAAACATTGAGCCTTCTCCCTAGGAGCCCGAGGAGTGGAGTAAGGGGCCGGCTGCTCCCTGAGCATGTTCCAGAAGGGAAAGGAAGGGGAGGGAAGGTCAGTCTAGCAGACCAGCCCAGTATAGGAAACTCTCCAGGCTAATCACTCAGCTGGGGCTGAGTATGTCCCTGAGGGAGGGGAGAACTGGCGAAGCCCAATGGAAAAGTAGAGGCGCTGATAACACCAAAGAATGCACCTTAATGACGACATGCATTTTCCCTAGGAACAATGATTTAGCTGGACAAGGAATGATAAGCCTGTGTGGATGGATGGTTGAGCTCAATCTTTTCTGTCTTTTTAACTCCCTCCTTTCCAGTCAACAAAACGAAACTACCTCATGAGACACTGTTGATTGATTACGGAATGCACTGTTATATGTGTGGTAAAATTTCAATTAATAATAAGGTTAGGAGAGCGTGATTAGCTGGTCAGTGGAGGATTCCACAGCAATTCTTTTAGATCCATCTTGTTGGAAACCTTTTCAAAACATATTCGCTCTCTTTCTTGCCTCCCTAGACAGTAAAGAATCTGAATGGAATGGGCAAGGAGTTTCCGTACATCCACTTATTCATCCAAAGGCAATTTGAATGTCTACCCTGTGGCAGGAACTCTGAGAAGGAGATGAGGATGTGGAAATAGACAATTCCATAACATCCTACAGCTAGGATTTGATTTTCTTCTTCATCAGACAGCCTCTGCTTTATTGGGAAAGTTCAGAATTCATTAATCTGCTTCACAATTGGTGTTAGGACCGATATACTTAATTTATCCCTTTGTTTTTACTTTATGATTATTATTTATTTTTTCCTGATTGTTCCTTTTCCCTCCTCTCTGGATATCTTTGCTGGTTGAATATATTTTCCTTTCCTGCTCCTAGGTTCAGCTCTACTTTTCATTTCTCTCTTGCTTACCCACATGTCTTCCCATTTATAATAAGACACATATTTCTTTAAAATAAAAAAAATGAGATATATATATACCACATGGAGCTAGTCTACCTTCCCCACTCCCCCCACCCACCCTGCCCCATTTGGGCTATGTTTACCTTAGCCCTCTCCACACTCCACCCTAAGGTGTAGGTTTGCTGGGAGGGTTTGGCAGATATTTGTTAGATCACTATAAGATCACTGTAAGAATTTCCCTAGCAGTGTGTCTCTTTTATTTCAAGAAACATAAGCCAGCAGCATATAACCACACATTCTCAGGCAATATGCAACCGTCCACCCAGGGTGAGGGAGAGCGAGGCCCATCTCAGCTCAGTGTGGAGAAGCTACAGCTGTGCCTGCCCCTCTCGAGCTCTAGCCTGCTTTCCTGGCACATCTGATGACTCTCTAGTGTCACTTTGAGTATTTTGCTCGATGTGCTTGTGGTTGTGTATATCTGAGATTATATACTATGTGTGTAAGTCCACCTGGAATAGTTTAGCTGGGTATAAAAGCCCTGGAGTGCACTCTCACTCCCTGAGCTATCTGGACTGTATTTGACCAGGTTTTCCTGAGTGTGACTGCATTTTAACCACACAGTCTGTAATTGAGAAAACTAATAGCAACCCAATGCCTTTGTTTTGTTAGCAACTGGGTGTTGAGCCTGGACACTTGTTCAAGGTTTTTCTTTGGCTTTAAAGATGCCTCAGTGCATAGATTGGCTAGCCATTTTATCCTACAAATACAGGCATCTCCATAGCATAGACATTCTCATCTATTATCTATTTAACAGTTTTTCTATCAATCCCTTTCTGTGGAACACTGGTTCTTCTACATTACATCTCTCAGATTTTTCCTCCATTTCTCTGATCTTCTCCCCCATGTATCCTTCTATTGCTGCTTTAGTTCTTTATCACCAGCCCATTAATTTATCTCTTTGTTGTTGTTGTTCTTTTGTTTTAAATTGTGAGATTTTTCTTTAGTTTTTTAAATACATTTATCGGTGCGTTATGGTTTCACATCATAATGTAGTTCATAGTGATAGGGACATACTTGCACATAGTACTTGGTGATCTTTCCCCAGCTCCCTCCCCACTCCCCCATCCCCATACATGATATTGAGATTGGTAGCCCATTAATTTCTGATATAACATTGTCAATCTTCTTTAGCCAGTCTCCTGATTGTGTAGGTTTTTGTTTTGCTTTGTGTTCTAATTAAGATCCATGCCCCTGAACCTCCCTGGTTATGTCAGCTCAGGAGACAGCAAGTCAGGAAGCTGGTGTGCCCTTGTTCTCACTACTGGCCTGCCCAGACTCTTCTCCTTGGCTGGGCGAGGACCATATGGCCGGGGTGCTGAGGGTCAGTAGAAATCAGATTCAGAGATCTTTACTCAGAATCACTCTAAAAACCAAAATTAAAGGTTTAGTACTATAGAAATTTAAGAAAAATCTGGAATAAAGTAAAAAAGTTCTATGTACCCTTACACTGACAGGCACACACACTCACATACACATTTATGCATTCACATGCACACATGCACAAACATGTACACATACTAAAATGCACTTACTCATATGCATACGCATCCATGCACACACACACAGACACACTCACACAGTCATACACATACTCACATACACAAACACATGCATACCTATGTATGCTATATGTATGTGTATGTATATTATATACATGTGTTGTATGTTGTATACATATATAATCTTACAACACATAACAGAAATAAGTTCTGAGAACTGCATCATCAGGCAATTTTGTTGTATAAACATCACAGAACATACTTAAACTAACACAGGTGCAATGTCACTAGACACTGTAATCTTATGGGACTGCCCTCGTACAGGCAGTCTGTTGAAGATCAAAATGTCATTATGGATTGAATATATATATATATATCAATATCATATATATATGATATATATGGATTGAATATATATCATATATACGATATGTCACACATATATGATATATATATATATATATATATATATATATATATAATCAGAGTTCCATATATATATCAGAGTTCAGTCACAGAGCACATCACTAAGAATGGTGGCAAATGAAGGCTTTTTTTAAAATTGAGATTTGATTTAATTCCATTTTTGCAGGAGCTGCGACACAGTCCTAGCCCGCTGGGGCAGATCCTGGGTCCCAGGGCAGGTGGACAGGATGGAAAGATGGGCATGAAGTGGGGGAAGGAGAGAGAAGTGTTGGATGTCCTGTGCCCATGAGCAGTGAGCTCCCTGACTCTCCCCGGAACCCGCCTGTCCTCTCCCCGTCCCCAAGCTGCCAGCTACAGTGCATTCACACAGACTTGTCTTTCTTACAGGATTCCAGCCCCCGATTCCCCTGCACACCACAACCACACCATCCTAACATGACTTCACTCAGCATGGGAATGCCGACACTGGCCTGGTGGCAGTAATGCACACTGAACAGGTGTCCACAACATCGCATCCCCCACAGGCAGCTCAGCTCGGGGACCTGCTGGGGCCCAGAGCACCAGGGACACACATGGCAAGCAGGTATAGACCGATGTCCTACTGTCCTCCTAAACACGGCTGGCGACTGCACAGCCGGCAGCCACCAATGCCTGGGGGCAACCCCAACACGCATCTCTGTTAGCATCACAGTTCCTATAGAAATTCAGTGCAATCCAAACATGTCCCTTGCTTAGGAAAGAGTACCACAGATGGAGAGCATCCTGGTAGACAGTCACAGAGAAGCGGCATGGGAAGCAGTTACCAGTGCTCTGAGCACCTAAGAACCGGGATTGAAAAATAAGGGTCAAAGTTCCAGTTGGTCAAAGGACAACGGGCTTAAAGTGCTCTTAATCACCTGCATCCATGGAGGAGCACTGGAATTGGGGGAACTGTGGCGGGTGAGTTCCTCTCTCCCACGACGGCTTTGCTCACCAGGTCCCGGTCACACACACTGGATGGGTTTAAAGGGCTTTACATGAAGTGCAGTTTATATTGAATTTCTTTGTTTCTTGTTTCGAAGGTCCCTGCAGACATGGCAACTACAAAGCTGCTCTGAGTAACAGGAATGTTGGAACAGATGTTATTTAGGCATTTCCACATAATAAAGACTTCTAAGAATCCCCAATGTCCAATTATCCTAACAGTTACTCCAAAGTTTTCACTCCGTGCATGATAAATGCAGACAATATTGACTTGAATAAAACCACAATTATTTAGGACACAGGTGACGCCAATCAAAGCAGACATCTAAACAACTGAGCACCACATTTTGAGGATCGGGATAAGCCAATAACCCGACCTTGTACTTACATGGAAGCAATTAGTAAGGTAATAATCGTGTGGTGAAGACCGCGCTCTCTGTGGGAAAGGACCTAACATTTCCTGCGTTTCGAGGTCCAAACTATGTCATGGCATTTAACTGTGGTCATAGTTGCTGGCGCATCCTGCTTCCGTCCTCTGCCCGACTCAGGAGGCAGCCAGGAGCACTGGGGACGAGGGCGCGACTTCCCACAAATGCTTTTGTTTGTTTGAGAAGTGTAGGTCAAGGATAATTGTCTTAGCTGTCAGAAACTGCAGTAACTCCTTTTATTTATTTTTTTCTTTTACAGTGAAAGCACAAACTCATATCCGCAAATGTAGCTTCTGATACATTCCAGCTTGACACTAATTTTGCATGAGACAAAGACAGCAGACTTGTGCATTAAGATATTTCTCCACCCTTTTCCTCGTGAGCTTCTTATTCTTGCACTCCCCTCTGTGCCTCGGTGATACTGTGAGGTTTCAATTAATCGGGAGAGCTGGGGAGACCAGGCCAAGCCCATTTTAAGAATTCAATATTTTCATATCAAAAGCAAGCAAATACCTTTCCACTTGTCCGAATAATACATATTTTACAAAGGAGGCAGATAACCTTTGGTGTCAGAAAAGCAGATCGGATGGTTGACAGCTATCCACATAGAAGCTGAAATCTCTTCTGGAAGACACGGGAAAGAATTTCAATGAGAAACCACAAATTAATAATCCTGCCCGTCTAGTGCCCGCCTCTCAGAACTCTCTCTCCAGGGTCCCAAGGCGGTGTGGACATAGCTTGGGAGGAAAGCGCTGCAGAGGCCCCGCTGGGACCTGGGGGGTGAGCCTGGGGCAGAGGCCAACTCAGGACGAGCCCTCACCATACCCACCCACCCACCCACAGGTGTGCGCCATTCTATGTGACATTTGCAATCCACAGAAGGACCCTGGTCACCTGCGGAACTCCCGCCTCCATTCCACAAGGTGTTGACTGCTCTAGTGGCTGGAGGATAAGGGACTCTCAGCCCCACACAGAACCCACAGCTAGGGTCATTTGGACTCCAAACCCAGAGTCAACAAACCTTCAACTCAGGGACCATTCTGCCTCTTCGGCCTAGAAGACTTACGAAGAGCAGAATGGTTCCAGCTGATGGAACCTCGTCAGGTGTGGGGATCCAGCTCAGGTTCCTCTTTTTAGGTAAAATTTTTTTCTTAATTATAATGTATCGAAACACAGAAGACAATCCCATGCCTATACTCACCACCACCATCATTTAATACATGTTAATATTTTGCTATATTACATCAAAAGTCTTCATGTTTAAAGCTATAAAACCTTGTGAAGCATTTCATGGAGCCATGATGACTTCTCTAAGCCTCTGCAAGTGACATTTGCTCGTCTCTGTCATCAACAGGACTTGAACTGTTCAATTGTCCAGGTACCAGACTCTCCTCGCCACCGTGGCACAGCCATTATTGTTTTTTCATTTGTTTGCTTGCTCTTGGTTTTGTTTTTGGTTTTGGTGCTGGGCATTGAACCCAGGGTCATTCTACCACCGAAATACATCCCCAGCCCTATTTTATTTTTATTTTGAAACAGGGTCTCACTAAGTCGCTGAGGGTCTCGCTAAATTGCTGAGACTGGCCTGGAGCCTGCAATCCTCCCGTCTCATCCCCTCAAGTATTGGGATTACAGGTGTGTGCCACCATGCCTGCCCATCGTTTTCGTTGTTGTTGTTGCCCTGTTCACATCCAATGGCGGTGATTTCTCTGATTTCGCCTAATGGAGGAGACTCCCAGGGTTGAACAGGAGACCCATACAGCCAATCGCAGTCCCAGTGGAGGAATCACTCTAGACTACACATGTCCAAGCAAAGGTTGCATTTTGGGGAACCCAAAAGACCACTCATGAAGGAAGAATTTTAATATTTTGAAAGGCTTATTGTATACTTCACACAAAGTAGCACTGGTGGAAATAATCACAGAGTAAACCTGCTTTCTATAGCAACCCTGCCTTTGGAATCATGAAACCTAAATAACTCCATGAGTAAGCCCACTTATAGGTAAAGACACAGTGGCCCCTCAGCGGCAGAACCTGACCTTGGTCCCAGGCTCCTGGCTCCATGGAAAGGCAGAGGGTGTGGTGGGGTCACCCCGAGAATGGAAAGGTCACTGTGTTAGCACCTGACTCGTGGAGGCAGCTCCGAGTCTCATCAGTTACAGGGACAGGAAATGAGGAAGGAAACCAGTATTGCGTGGCTGCTTCTCCACAGGCGCTCCTGGTGCTCTAGCCTACTAGTTTTAAGAAGGGGGTTTCAAGTCAGAAGATGCTGTTTTCTATCTTCCTAATAATTATGGTTTTCCTCTAACTGCTGGCCAGGGGGTGGAGTGACCCACCAGACTGCGAGTGCTGCATATTTACAAGTTAACGCAGCTCAAAACCTCACTGTCCCTCTTGCTGTCTTTACGTGAATTCATGCCAGTGTAGAAAACTTCGAAAGCACAGAAATGGATACCAATCACAACTCTTTACACATTTCTTTCCAAGGTTACTCTGTGTTCTTCTTCATTAATGTAGTTAACTCATTTTTTTTTTTTTTTGCGGCACCGGGGATTGAACCCAGGGGCGTTCTACCTCTGCGCTACACCCCCAGCCCTATTTTTTATACTTTATTTTGAAACCGGGTCTCACAATGTTGCAGAGGGCCTCACTAAGTAGAGAGAGAGAGACAGGAAGAGAGAGAGAGAGAGCTGAGGCTGGCTGCGAACCCGGATCCTCTGGTCTCTGCCTCCCAAAGTACTGGGATTACAAGCGTGCGCCACCACGCCCGGCTTTAGTTAACTCATTTTGATTCATAATATAGCCACACTTTTTAAGCCTTTAGAAATTCTGCAAAAAGTAATTTCAATGGTGGAATAATATTTTATCAAATGAATACACAAAGATTTAATTAACTGTTTCTCTTAATATAGTTTACTCCCAATCTCTTTTCCTATCATAATTATTTTTCAATAAACATCTTCGTACAAAATATTAGTAGCATTTCCAAGTATTTTCTAGAAATAGATGCCTAAAAATAGACTTTCTAATTTTACTTATCTATTAATTTATTCAATCACAATAGTTCCAAGGCGCCTAGTGGATGAGCGAAACTGTTGATTGTACCAAACCCCATCTATAATATAGAATCTATTTTTCTATATTTTACATATTGTTCTATACACATGTATATACCTATGATAAAGTTAGTTTATAAATTATACACAGTAAGAAATTAACAATGTTAACTAAAAATAAAATAGAAAAACTGTAATAATATACTATAATAGAAGTTATGGGAATATAGTCTCTCTCTCTCTCTCAAAATATGTTATTGTGATGTGCTCACCCTTCTTGTTGACTGAGAATAACTGAATCTGCAGACAGCAAAACTACGGGTCAGGAACTACTGCAATATTTATTACATGATGGATCAGATAACCTCAGAACCACCCAGACACATATTTCTAAAAGAATACATAAGGTGAAATTGAATATATGTGCGTACATATTTGAATATTTCTTTTAATACATTCCAACAGACACGATGATTTACAGATGCCAAAATTAGTAATGTGACTTCAAAGATACCAAGAAAAGTATGTGCATCTGGTCACTGCCAAAGGTTTAGAGCTCTCAAGTTAGTAGAACAGGTATGTGGAGAAAGAAGTAAAACTCAGGGCCACTGTGAAGTGTAAAATCAGATCCATGTCTACACAGTACAACCCTGACACAATGTCCTGAGAAGGGTGCAATGTCATTTTTGTGGCATTCTTGCCCCAAAAGCATAAGCTCCAATTGAGTTATTTTAAAAAATTGGATAGACACAAACTGAGAACCATTCTGTAAAATAACTAGTATTCTTCAGAAGCATCAAGGTCATGAGCGATGGGGGGGTAAGGAACGACACAGACTTGAGGGGCTGAGGAGACAGAACAGGAAGACACCATGTGGTGCCTGGACTGGATGTACATGAACAGAATGAACAGAAATTAAGGCCTCAGTGGAAAGGAGTAAAGTTTGAATAAGGCTCATAGTTTAATTAAATTGCAGCCACAATATTGAATCCCTGTATTTGGTGATTACACTGTGGGTACATGGATATCAGCATTAGGGGAAGCGAGTGTAGGAGATATAGGAAAGGTTTGTTATTTTCACAACCCTTACATGAAATATAAAAATATTTCAAAATAAATTTTAAAATGATAATAATAAAGTAGGCTTGAGTTGACAGTGGACTCAGAATCCTCGCTGGACTCAGGAGGGCTCTCGGCAGAAACACACCTTAAAGAAAAGCCTCAAGAATGTCCACAAAGTCCTAATAACCATGAGTTCATAATGGGAAAATGATCGAACAATTCACTGTGTTTCATACTCAAAAAAAGAAGTAAAAAAAATTCAACATGATAAGATTCAAAAAACCCCTCAGGTGATGAAATTACCAGAGAGAATAGACAACTATATTTAATATGTTTAACAAAAATAGAGTACTGAAAATATGACAAAAGAACAAAAGACTAGCAAACTAACTAGGCAGACTGTAAATGAAGCATATGTAATATCCAGAAGTGGAAGATGTCATAATTAAAATCAGAAAATCAATGCATATCAAAATATTAGACTCTAAACATTAAATGCAATGAAAAGATAGTTGAGCTGGACTTGGTGGCACACACCTATAATCCCAGTACTTGGAAAGCTGAGACAAGAGGATCACAGATTCAAGTCTAGCCTCAGCACCTTAGGGATGCCCTCAGCAAGTTAGTGAAACCCTGTTTCAAAATAAAAAATAAAATAGGGCTGGGAGTGTAGCTCAGAGGTAGAATGTCCCTGGGTTCAATCGTCACTACCAAAAAGGAAGGAAGGAAAGAAAGGAAGGAAGGAAGGAAGGAAGGAAGGAAGAAAGAAAGGAGGGAGGGAGGGAGAGAGAGAGGGAAGGAGGGAGGGAGGGAGGGAGGGGGAAGGAAGGAAGGAAGGAAGGAAGGAAGGAAGGAAGGAAGGAAGGAAAAGATAGGTAACTGGAAGACATATGTAGAAGAAGTATCCAAAGTTCAAAAAGAATAATAAAATATGAAGCTGGGTGTGGTGGTACAAGCTTGTAATCCCAGTACTTTGCGAGGTGGAGACCGGAGGATCCGGGTTCGCGGCCAGCCTCAGCTCTCTCTCTCTCTCTCTCTCTCTCTCTCTCTCTTGCTCTCTCTCTCCCCCATCTCTCTCTCTCTCTCTCTCTCTACTTAGTGAGGCCCTCCGCAACATCCTGAGACCCGGTTTCAAAATAAAGTATAAAAAATAGGGCCGGGGGTGTAGCGTGGAGGTAGAACGCCCCTGGGTTCAATCCCTGGTACCGCAAAAAAAAAAAAGAATAATAAAATATGAGCAGGAAGATAGAAGACCTGAAAAGTAGAGGAATGAAATCTAATATGTATCTCCCTGGATAACAGAACAAAAAAATAGCAGACAGTAAGGAATAGAAAGTATATAAAGAGATAATGACTGATAATTTTCTAGAGCAGGTAAAAGAAAAAACTTATATTAAGAAGGCCCAGTAAATTCCAAGAAGTATACATTAAAATAAATTCACAATTAGTGCATGATTGTGATTGCGCAGAACACCACAAACAGAAGAGCTTCAACACAGCCAGAAATAAAATGTTACAGTCCACCCAGTTGAATTACCCCCCCCAAAATAATAACTCTTTCAAGAATGAGGACAAATAGAGACAAAAATTAAGCAAGTTCTTTTCAAATGAAGATAGAATTCAGATTTTCTGTGAGCTAGAGTCATCCAGGCTGAAAGCTGATTTCTTAAAAACAACAGAAACCAGGAGACAATGGAGCAACTTCAAAGCATTGAGAAAAGGACCCTTCAGCCCAGAGTCCCTGTCTTCAGGAATGAGGGTAATAGGAACATATTTTTTTCTGACAAACAAAAAATGAGAGCACTTACCACAACCTGAGAAAACCAAGAGGGAGATCTGGAATATAAAAAGAAACAGGGAACAAAGAAAATGTTTAACATGATGATAAATCAAAACAGACATTGCCTTTTATGAAGTAGTAATAAGAAGTTCTAAACTGCCATATTAACAAACAAAGTATAGAAATAAAGTGTTAGAAATGATGAAATTGTGGGGAACATGTAATTCAAGAGGGAAGTGAGTGAATCTAAGGAAACCTGCATCCATTACATTGTTCAGAAAGACAGTGACGCATGTTTAATTTGGCGCCTATCAACTAAAAATACCCAGGTACAAATTCTATGGAAACCACCAAAGAAGTTTCAAAAGTATACAGCTTTCAAATTCATCAAGGGCCAAAATGAAAAGAGAAGGAAGGAGGGAAGGAGAGAAGGAAGGAAAGAAGGAAGGAAGGAAGGAAGGAAGGAAGGAAGGAAGGGAGGGAGGGAGGAAGGGAGGGAGGGAGACAAAAAAGTAGAGAATAAAAAGCATATGAGAAATAAATCCAAATGTTTTAGAAATCACAAAAAATATAAACCTCTAGTTTAAAGACTATCAGAAGAGATAAATAAAATTCATTAATATGATTCATTAAAATAGACTTTTCTGTAAAAAAAAATACAGATGTTTTGGAAGAGATTGAGAAAGAATGGCAGGCCAACTAGCAATCCACATAAAACCAGCAAGATGATACGACAAGCCGACTACCTAGATGTTAAAGAGGAAAGAAGCAACCGTGCATAATTTACCCATGATAATGAAAATATTTCATTCACCAGGAAGATACACAAATTCTAATCTTAGAAATACCTAATAGTAGAACTTCAAAATGAAGATAGCAAAAAATTGTGTTTTTTAAAAAACAAAGAAATTTAAATCCCCACCACCATAATGGGAGAATATATCCCTCCCAACTTGAAAGATCAAACTGAAACCAACTAAAAAAAAACTCAGCCTGGATGCAGAACTTCTCAGGAGGACACTCCTGAGGACAAGCATGGTGTGGAGACTGTGTTCTACCAGATAGAAATGCAGCCAGAACAATGCAGAGAGCACGGGGTGCCGGTGAATCACAGCAGAGCTCTGGGTAGAGTCGAGACCAGATGGAGAGCTGTGCAATATGGAAATAAAACATGGCGGAAGCACCTCTTGCCATCGGTGGGGGGACGACTACTCAATGAGCTCTAACCAGAACAGTTAGCTATCTATATACGATAACTAATCTTACGCAAAAATCAATTACAATGGCTTAAAGCTCAAACCTTTACAATTTCAGAATATAATATCTTTATGACTTGACGTAGGAAAAGTTTTGTTTTAATAAGAGCAAACAACACTGCCATTTTGGAAGAAAATGTAGACAAAATGTTACATTCAAATCAAGAACTTCAAAAATGTTCTAAAAAGAAATTGGGGGAAAGGTGCCCGAAAACTTACAGGAGACTTTTGCAACACAGACAACGGCAAAAATTCATTACCTGGGTTTTAAATTGTACATAAACTTCTTAATGAAAATAAGGAAATGACAACCTAAAATAAAAATGAGCAAAAGATGTGAATCGGGAGTTAAAAGAAGAAAGTCAGGAAAAATGAGCACACAGAAAGATACTCAACATTAGGGAAATATAAATGAAACTGTCAGGAACCATTTTCAGCCATCATATTGGAACAACTAATATGTCCACCAATCGCAGGTGTTGCCAATCACAGCAGAGCATGGAAGGGCCACTCATGGCTGACAAGGCAGAGCCGTCTTCAGTAGCGCTGCAGATGTGCACAGCCAGCAAGCCAGCATGTCCTCCTGCACACCCACTCCAGAGAAACTCACATCTGCTTCAAGGGACATGTGCAAGAAGGTTCTACAATGTGTGTTGTAACAGGAATTAGACACCCTGAGTATTGATTCTCAAGACATTGAGTAGGTCGCCAGAATTTTCATATAAAGAAATAGCAAGCAAAGTGAAAATTACTGACCTGTACTTTAGGAGGCTGAGACAAGAGGATCACAGGTTCAAGGCTAGCCTCAGCAACTTAGTGAGACCCTCAGCAATTTAGGTAGACTCTTTCAAGATAAAAAAATGGGGTTGAGGGTGTAGCTTGGAGGTAGATACCCCAAGGTTCAATTCCTAGTAAATAATAATAATAATAATAATAATAATAATATAACTGAGCCACACTCATGCTAACATGAACTAGCATCTCAGACATAATTCAGAAGGAAAATGAGCAAGTCCCAGAAGACAAAATAAAATGGAATTTCATTTACATAGAGTTAGCACATGCAAATAAAAAAAACATATGTGGCTAATCTCCCACCATGTGTCACAGCACCGTGAGGAACAGCGGAGGATTATGAACAAGAGGCTGAAGATGAAGTCAGGTCCTGGGCAGGATCACAGAGGAGCACAGGCGCCTGGGAGGCACCATATTTCTAATTACTAAACTGATGTCACAAGTTCAGTTAAAATTCCAAGCTTAACACGGTTTCTCTATAATAAAGATAAAGGGTAGAGAGAAAGAAGAAGAAATAGGAGCAAGAGAGTGAGACGTGGTAGGAAGTTAGCCCGGAGGCTGAAGCACCTTGCCTGTACTTCAGTGTTTCCTCCCAGCTTTATCACACACGTGTGCA
Organism: Glis glis; assembly: GCA_004027185.1. Classification (NCBI taxonomy): domain Eukaryota; kingdom Metazoa; phylum Chordata; class Mammalia; order Rodentia; family Gliridae; genus Glis; species Glis glis. The sequence continues at coordinate 40,131 of PVJS01014151.1, forward strand.
CACAGTTCCGTAGGGAAGCGTCACCTGGAGACGTGCGGATTCCGCGAGGCTGGGTCTCGTTCCCATCAGCACTCTATTCAGCGTGTTCGGTTTCCCTTTCTTCCCTTGTTTGGTCATGGAACCAAACAGGAGCCCAGGAACAATCACTTCGCTTTGGGATTTCCTATTTGAACTTGTGTAAATCATAAGGTATTAAAATAACCTTTACTTTAAGGAAATCGCAGCCTGGCTCCAAAGGGGTTCTCTTCACTGCCATTCAGTTGGAGTACGTTTGCTAATCTAACGAATGACCACAGGTGACATTTAATAAGTGAGTGAGTTAAAAAGGAGGTGTCACCTGCCACAGTGTGTTGTTCAATGCTATGCGAGAAACAGGGGAAAAAAGAAATAATTACAATCTATGGTTTCTCCTGTTTTAAGATGTTTACAGTCAAGTCAGGAAAGCAAAACAAACTCAGCTGAAAGAATTTGAAAATGAGATGTTCAACAGTGGTTGGGATTAAAGAGAAATCCAGGGAGGCTGGCGGAGGCCAGAGGTGGTGTGAGCTGAGCCCAGAGTCCAGACAGGAGGCCGGGGTAGAGTCCAGTCAGGAGGCCGGGGTAGAGTCCAGACAGGAGGCTGGGGTGGAGTCCAGACAGGAGGCTGGGGTGGAGTCCAGACAGGAGGCCGGGGTGGGGTCCAGATAGGAGGCTGGAGTAGAGTCCAGACAGGAGGCCGGGGTGGAGTCCAGA
>PVJS01014152.1:0-40874 GCA_004027185.1 Glis glis
AGACAGAGCTGAGGCTGGCCGCGAACCCGGATCCTTCGGTCTCCGCCTCCCAAAGTACTGGGATTACAAGCGTGCGCCACCATGCCCAGCGGGAATCAACTTTCTAAAAGAGACTGTCATTTCATCAGGAAACTTGTAGGAATGAACACGATGTATGTCCTGGGTCTAGAATCTAAGACCCATAGCTGCGACCAGGAGCCAATCACGGTGACTGGATATGAGCCAGTGACACAATGTGTAGTAAAAAGGAATGTGAGTTTGACAAGGATTTGATGACTCCCTCTCTGCTCTGAGATAGCCCTACTCAAAAGTGAACTTTGGCCAGGTGTGGTGGCATAATTCTTGTACTGGGGAAGCTGAGACAGGAGGATTGCAGGTTCGTGTCCAGGCTCAGCAACTTAGCGAGATCTGTTTCAAAATAAAAAATAAAATAGGTCTGGGGGTGTAGTTTGGAGGTAGAATGCCTCTGGGTTCAGCCCCCAGAACAAAGAAAAAATAAATAAATAAGGAATGAAAGGGAGGGAGAGGAGAACTTTGGAGTAGATGGAGCCAGCAATCCCCATCACCTCTCTAAATCAACTTGATTTTTTGGCCCCCTCCAAAAGATTTCCTTAGGGAACTGATACAGCTCTGTGGGGATTTGAGTAGTAGACCTGCAGGGTCAAGAGCAGTGAGAGACACAAGTTAGTCCCAAGAATATCTGAATTCTTGGACCACATTCTAGTGCCACACCCTATATGAGGAAAGGGATTCATTTTCTCACCTGGCCCCTTCCCCTAATGCACTACTGTATTCATACATATCCTGGCTTTCTAGAGAAACTAAAGTAGGAAACCTTTCTTTTTTACCCCACTCCTCACTCGCTCCACTGTCCTCTTCATTCTCCCTGGTACTCTTCCTGTCTTAGCCTTGCTCTGTCACGCTGCCCCGGATCTTCCACTAGAGGAGCCACTGGGTCCCAATCCTACTCAACTAGTACATATTTCATTCCTTTTGGGACAGTCCCTCGGCCAAGACAATGTTGCCCCCAAATTCTAGAATTGAAGGTCATTTTATTTATTACAAAGCATAAAAATTAATAACAATAAAAATAAAAGCAAATACCCAGTGAGCATTTGTTGTGTGTCAGAATTTATTTATTTAACATTACACCTTCTCCCTGGAAGGATTAACATAAAGGTAATTTCTATTCAGGGCTACAAATTTAGTGTTCAGCCTTCTTCCAGCCAGAGTGAAGGGGCACTGAGCTACTTTACCAAGGTAGCATATGGAGCTATTGTGATATTTGCTCTCTGCTCTAATTATTTTCTGAAATGCCTGTAGTCCATTAAAATGAAATATGGCTCTCGGACTCATTACATTTCTATCCAAATAGCCAAAGGACGAGCAAAAGTCCAAAGAGAAGCAATGCTTTCTAGATATCCCCTTGTCTGCAACATGAAGCCAAAACTGGAGACCAGTGAGAAATCAAAGCAATAACCGGGTCAGTACAATATGAGAGTAGAAAGTCGGGTTCACCAGGAGTCCAAATGTCAGCTGGTTACAACAGCCTCCTTACAGCAGCCTCTTCACAGCAGCTCTGGCCACAGAGAATGGTATGAAAAGAGCAACACGCAGGAGGCATTGCAGCTACCTCTGTCCACCCGATGGCAGCACCATCAATAGCATCCTCTCCAAACACAAAGATCAGTGACAGATGCATCACAGAGGAGTGTCACCGCCAGAGACCCAGAGTTCTCCAGTCCATTAGTCACACTTTTATTTGTCAAAGCCAGTCCTTTAATGGTAATGAGATGATGTTCCTTAATTGAAACCATAAGTATCTATTATTAAATTGAAATGTGCACATGTTCTCAGGGTTGTGTTTTAACCTTAACCATTTTATCATTTCACATCAGAAGTCCATTTCGATTACATTTCTATAATTAACCCAAATTTAGGATGAATGAATTGCCTTCCATAGCAGAAGTGAAACCATTAATATATATTTTTTTGGTACTGGAGATTGAATTCAGGGGCATTCTACCTCCGAGTTACACCCCCAGCCCTATTTTATTTTTATTTTGAAACTGTGTCTTGCAAGGTTGCTGAGAGTCTCACTACTTATTGAACCTTTAATCCTTCTGACTCAGCCTCCCGAGTACTAGGATTACAAGCATGTGCCACCGTGCCTGGCTTCAAAGCATTAATTATTAATTCATTTACTCAGTGTGTTCTCTTCCTGAGTTCCTCCATCAGTTTACTGAATGTTCTTCTTTTTTTCTTTTCCTTTCTTTTTTTTTTGCGGTACCGGGGATTGAACCCAGGGGTGTTCTACCTCCGAGCTACACCCCCGGCCCTATTTTTTATACTTTATTTTGAAACCGGGTCTCACGAAGTTGCAGAGGGCCTCACTAGGTAGAGAGAGAGAGAGAGACAGGGAGAGAGAGAGAGAGAGAGAGAGAGAGAGAGCGCTGAGGCTGGCCGTGAACCCAGATCCTCCGGTCTCAGCCTCCCAAAGTACTGGGATTACAAGCGTGCGCCACCACGCCCAGCTTGAATGTTCTCCCCTTGTATAGATGTTAGCCACTGTTTCATCTCTAACTATAACCCTTTTGTAAGCGTCAGCCCCATGCTGCGCAGGATAATCTGTCTTTGAACCAAACTGTTGAAAGTAACGTAAATTGTCCAGCCCAAGAGTACAGAAAGTAAATATGATGGAGATGACTGCCCCGATTCTCTTTCTTAAGTAGAATTTTTAGAACTCCAGGAAATCCACACACCCAAGCACAGCTGGAGCCTCTCCTGCTTTTTCAAAGGCAAAGGTTCCTGTGGTATTGCTGAGCATCTCCTTTGTAGTAAAATCAGTGCATTCGCCATCCCTTGCATAGTTACTATTATGTCCACTCTTTCTGGAGGTGTATTTCTCTTCAGGGGCAAAGAAGAAATAAATCTCCTTAGATCTGAGTGTTAGCAGGGGTCGATATACAGAGGGGCACAGAGATGTTGATAAGCAGAGAACATCATTTCCAAGACCCTGTAGACCTCCTCAGGCTTTCCCCTTGGCAATGGTGTCAAGTTCTTGGAAGAAAGCCCCTCATCTGCCTTCATATCCATCAGGGAAACACTGTCTGGGCATAACTTTGATGACTGAAATCTGACTTATGTACAAACAGACACAAGGAACCAATGTTATTGGACAGCAAGGCTGGGCTGGGGATAACTTCAGCCATCATCCTTTAGGCCTCTCTACCCCCTTACTCACTGAACCCATTACCAAAAGGACCCCCATCACTTTGCATATAAATTTAATGTTACTCTTTTGGTGTAAGACAGAAATCCTAGAAAGATGTGATATAGTTCCTGCCTGTCTATAAAGTTTCCCACTAGACTACACAATAGGGTATACAAGTATATTTCTGTTTTGCTGTTTTTTCTGTTTATATTCACCACCACAGAGAGAGGAGCAACTTCCAGAACAAAGAAAAATATTGCCCTTTTCTTCCTTTCCCTTCATCCTAACCTCTTGCCAAACATAAAACTTAAGCCCTAGGTTATAGCACAACTGCCCTGTTCTCATTGCCTTTAGGATTTCTAGAATTTACCTTTCTCAATATACAAAGATGATACCACCATCCCAATAGATACCAGCCTTGCATACCGAGCCATGGAGATGTTTGTTTTCTCCTCTAATTTTCAGAAATGCCTGTAGTTCAGTCTCATAGCCATATCCTTACATGTGCTCATGGTTCAAATATCTATCTTCCAAGATCACATTTTCAGGGTATCATTGAAATTGTCTTGCATTGTCCAGAGGAGGCATTTGAAGAGTGCAAGTGGAGAACCTCAACCACTGTAGTGCACTCTAAATTTCCTTGAGTTTTGCTTTCTATTACACAGTCCCATTCTGAGAGCACTTAGAAGAACTAAGATGAGATGGGCCAAAATTTGGAACTACTTGTTTTAGTTAACTTGCCACATGGTTCCACCATCACCATAAACCAGTTTTAGAATTTTTCGTCACCCCATTAAGATCACTAATGCACATTTCCCACACCCTTTCCAAACTCCTACCCTAGGAAAACATTAATCTACTTCTGGTCCTTCTAGCTTTGCCTTCACTGGATAGTTCATAGAAATGGAATCCTACAGTGCTTTGTCTGGTTTCTTTCCCTGAGCATAATAATGTTTTGAGATTCATTCAAATTAAATACATATTTACAGTTCATTCCTTTGATTGTTGAATGGTATCCTATTGTGTGAAAATATCACATTTTGTCCATCCATCCACCAGTTGATGGACATTTACATACAGTTAACATTATATGTTGAAAGTATACAGTTTGGTAAGTTTTGATGCATGTATATACCTGTCAAGCCATCACCACAATCAGGATAGTGCCACATCCCCTTCACCTCCAAACACCTCCTCCTGCTGTTTTGTAATCCTTTTGCAAAAGAATTTGCACCCTCCAAAAACCACTCATTTGTTTTCTGTCACTATAGATCACTTTTCCTTATTCTGATTTTTATACCATTTGAGTTATAGAACATGGATTTTTTTTCTGTGTCTGTTTGTGTGTCTGGCTTCATTCACTCAGTATAATTACTTTTCAATTCATCCATGTTGTAGTGTGTATCAATAGCGTATTCTTTTTATTGCTGAGCAATGTTTTATTGCTTGTCTATATCTCAGGTTGTCTATCCCTTCATCTATGGGATGAATATATGGATTGTTTCCAGTTTGGTGCTATTATAAATGATACTGCTTTGTATCAGTATATGCTTTTTTTTTCCTCTTAAATAAATTCTCAGAAATGGAATGCTTGGGTTATATGGTATGTGTATGTTTAACTTCAATAAGAAATTGCCAACTCATTTTCTAAAGTATGTGTCCCATATTATATTTACTAGCAGTGGGTGAGGTTTCTTTTCCTCCAGAGCCCTGCTACTTTGTTAAGCCAAGTCTTTGATTTTAGCCATTCTAAGTAGTGTGAAATGAGATGGCATTGTGGTCTTAATTTGCATTTCCCTAATGACAGTGATGTTGGGTATCTTTTCATGTGCATATTTGCCATCTGTATGGCTTTTTAAAGCAAATTATCTGTTCAAAACTTTTGGCCATTTAAAAATCAGGTTGTTTTCTGAATATTTAAATTTTGAGGATTCTTTAGAAATTCTAGCTATAAATTCTTTATAAGATCTATGCTTGGCAAATCTTTTCTTCCAGTCTGCAGCTTGTCATTTCATGAATCAAAAAAAAAAAAAAAACTTGGAGCAGCTATATTAAGATCAGACAAACTAGATTTCAGAGCACAGAATATTACTAAGGATAAAGAAGTTCATTTTATAATGATAATAGGGTCAATTTATCAAGAGGACATAGCAATTGTAAACATTTATGCAGCTAATAAAAAAGATTCAAAATACATGAAGCCAAAACCATTAGAAGTATAAGAACAAATAGACAAATCCGTGATGATAGTTGGGAATTTAATACCCTTCTCTCAGTTATTCTTATAAAAAGTAGGCAGGTGGAGATACTCAAACTAATATCTAAAATATATAAAGAACTCAAAAAACTTAACACTAAAAAAATGACTCAATTGAAAAATGGGCAATTGAACTGAATAGGCACTTCTCAAATGAAAAAATACAATGGGCCAATAAATATATGAAAAAAAATGTTCAACATCATTAGTAATCAGGGAAATGCAAATCAAAACTACACTAGGATTCCACCTAACTCCTGTTAGAATGGCAATCATCAAGAATACAAACAATAGCCAGGTGTGGTGGTGCACACCTGTAATCCTAGTACTTGGGAGACTGAGACAGTAGGATTGCGGGTTCGAGACCAGTCTCAGCAACATAGCAAGGTTCTCAGCAACTTAGAGAGACCTTGTTTCAAAATAAAAAATAAAAAGGAGTGGGGTGTAGCGTGGAGGTAGAATATCCCTGGGTTTAATCCTCAGCAACACTCACACACACACACACACACACACACACAAATGCTGGTGAGGATGGGTAAATAGGAACTCTTAAACATTGTTGGTGGGATTGTAAATTAGTATGACCACTATGGAGATCAGTATGAAGGTTCCTCAAAAGACTAGGAATGGAACCACCATATGACCTGCTAAACTACTCCTTGGTATTTTCCCAAAAGAATTAAAGTTAGAATACTATAGCAGTGCATATATACTCATGTTTAGAACAGCACAAACCACAAGATCCAAATTATGAAACCAACCCAGATGTCTGTCAACAGATGAATGGATAAAGAAAATGTGGTATATATACACAATGGAATTCTACTCCGCCATAAAGAAGAACAAAATTATGTCATTTTCAGGCAGATGAATGGAACTAGAGAATACTTTGCTAAGTGAGATCAGTCAGTTTTCCGAAGTCAAAGGTTGTATGTTTTCTCTCTCATATGTGGAAGCTAGAGAGAAAATAGGAAACATAAAGGACTTGGATAAATGTGGAGAGAGACCAGTAGAACAGTGGAAGGAGACTGGGGTGGGGAAGTGGGGGCTGTGTGCACGTATGTTTGTATCACATTGAACCTTACTATGATGTATAATTGCAATGCACCAATAAAAGTATGTATATGCATGTGTGTGTGTATACATATATATACATATATATATACACACACATATATATATCCTCTCCCCCAAAAAAACCCACAAAAAACTGCTATAACCACCAATAGAAAAAAAGTAGGTAGAACATCAGGAAGGATATAGAGACTTGATCAATGCTATCAACCTATTTCATGTAACTGATAAACAATGCAGCAATGTAAAGCAGAGAACTCTTAAAGTGTACACAGAACATTTGCCAAGATGCCAGTTGGCGGGTGAGTATACTTGCCAAGATTCAAACCCAGGCAGCTCAGAGCTCTCAACACTTTGGACCATGCGACTCTGCAGGTGTCCTCTGGAAGGCTGAGTAGCTGGTCACTGAGTGCAGAGAGGAGGCTATAGACCAAGGGAGCAACATGTGCAGGGCTCAGAGAGATGGAAATAGGTGTCGAGATGAGGAAACAGAGTCCTGAGGGCCTGACAGGAATGAGGGAGGCAGTGGCAGGGTGGAGAGAGAGAGAGAGAGAGAGAGAGAGAGAGAGAATTGGAGATGATTTCAAAAGGCCTTAGCATTTCTGTCAGGAATGGATTGAACTTGTGAGGCATCAGGAGGCCACTGGAGTGTCCTCACTGGGGAACGACTTCATAATAATATGCAGTAATTATTCAGTGTTTACCAGGTGCCAGCACTCTCCTACCTACACAACTTGCCTGTGCTACTCTGGCCCTATGAGAGGTGCTATTGTTACCCACAACTCAGGTCCAGAAAGTTCATCAGCTTGGCCAAAGTCACCTTGTAAGAAAATGAGGTGGGATTTAAACCCTGAAGTCTACCTGTGATTCTCAGTTGTCAGTGTCCCCCCCAACTTTTGTGATTTTGTGAGATTTTTGTAAGATCAAGGACAAACTTAAGAGCCTAATTAATAGATAGTATAAGAGACAATGAAGTTTGGAACAAGAGTTGTGGTGAGGAAAAGAGGTGGTGCTCAGTGTGGAACCGGACTGATTTCTTTTTTTATTTTTTTTGTGGCACTGGGGATTAAACCCAGGCGCATTCTACCTCAGAGCTCCACCCCCAGCCTGATTTTTTATTCTTTATTTTGAAACAAGGTCTCATTAAGTTGCGGAGGGCCTTACTAAGTTGCTGAAGCTGGCTGTGAACCTACGATCCTCCTGTCACAGCCTCCCAAGTACTGGGATTACAAGTGTGTGCCACCACGCCCGGCTCGGACTGATTTATTAAATGGCTTCATGTTCACCTGCCTGGTATAAAAACAATGATTAACTCACACTGGAGCCTACCCCTCCTTGCTCCAGGAGATAGATTACTGTTATTTTTAACTTTGAGGAGTGGAGCTACAAAAATGGGACCCTTCTATTTTCCCACCTGACCCCGGTCACCATGGCTCCAAATATAGCTTGCAGATCTAGCATCTCCTCCACACATAAAATGTATTCCTCCTTCCCTGGGCTGTCCTCAGAATTATAGTTTTCTTCTGGACAGGCTTATGAAGATTTATAAAAGCGGGCATTATTTATGTTGAAGATCCTCCTTCCCATGATCCCTGGGAGAAGATGCCTGGCCTTTCTCCAAGCCTCAGGAGAAAAAACAGCTCCTTATTTTGGACAATTTTCTGGTCATCTGTAGTGAGTTACAATTACTCTGTTTTGTGCCTGAAGACACCTATACGTGGCCCTGGGGAGGCATTATCTATTTGTAGAGGTCTTGCAGCACCGCCAGACCTGCCCAGGCATAACTTCCACTGCTGCTGCATTCTGACTGCATTAGGACTTCCTCTAAGTCTCCAGTACAATGTGGAAATACCAATTTGCAGCATCCTGGGGGACACTTTTCTTTGGTAGCCAAGTCTAGTGTAATCAAAAAATGTCTTCAGGATTCAGTCACCAACTTATCTTTCCTTGCTCTGATGATTTGAAATGAACATACAATTTCACTCAGAGATCCCTGTATCAGCTCACTCGACACCCAGTATCAGCTCACTCGACAAAAGTTCTCCTGTCTGTGGGTTTTTATAGGGCTCAGGTAGAACAGCTATCTTTGGTGCGCCCCCAGGATGCTGTGAACAGCGACAAAACCACAGCATGGAAATGATGTCTGGGAAGTGATAGAGGCAGGAGTTAAGCCAAAGGAGGGCTTATGCTTCAGAATGGGATCCAGGGTCTTTATGGGATTCCCATGTGCCCCTGAGCATATTCACTGTAAAGGGCACTTAGCAGGGTTCGCTGTCCAGCCCTATTCCTCTTTCAAGTTCAATACTGTGATGAATTTGCATCTGATCAAAGCAGGAGTCCTTATTTGCAAACGGGCACCATGTGGTTTAACAAAGGCTCAGACCCTGGGACCTTCTTCCCAATTCAGCTGGGAATTTGCTAAAGTAGAACAAAGACTCTCCCTTGACTGCAGGTGGGAATCAAAGTGTAGAACTATCTTAAGCAGAAAGGGAGATTTACTTAAAGAAAATACTCATATCTCGACAAGAATTTGAGTTATATAAGTATATGCATTTGTCAAGACTCCCTGAATGACACCTGTAAGATTTGGGTATCTCACTATGTTTAAGTGTTATCTCAATAAAGTAAACAACCATTGAACTCTATTTCATGCTATATATGCTGAATTCCATAAGGGTGTTCTGCAATAATGTTCGCAACTTAAGTCAAAATGCATAAAACATGAAGATGACTTTCTGGATAAGGGATGAATAGATAGATATGTAATGAAACAAATACAGAAAAATGTTAGTTGTGGGATTGAGGTGGTCGATTTGAGTGCTCTGTGTATATTTCTTTCAACATGTATATATGTTTGAAGAAGAAAATGTTGGGCCAAGATTCCAAGAGCAGGGGCATGTTTGGACCTGCGTAATGGTAGAACCAATACATGAGTGTGATGTTCTTGCTTTCTTATGTTCATTTCTCTCTGTGTGTCATGTAAGCCTCCTTTCTTTCTACTGAAGAGTAGCTGTCTCCATGTGACCCAAACCACAATCACCAAGATCTCACTAACTAGGTTTACATCTTATAGTTTCAGTACCAAGAAAGACTGGCCTAATGTTCTTCCTGCTTCCTAGTCTGAAAACTCAGATGGAAATACTCATTGGCCCAACTTGGGTCAGGTGCCCATTTCTGAACCAATCAAATGTGGCCAAGAGGACAAGGCCTCTTGAACAAAATTGTGTCTGTTTAGGAAACACTGGATAAGTGACTTGGAGGAATGTGGAGAGAAAAAGGGTTCAAGAACAGGTATGGTCTTCCTGGAAGAAAGTGGCCCGGAATCAGACTGAAAAGTAGGTGCCTATTACAACTACATAAAAAAGGGAGGGTCCCATATAATTCATATAATTGAGTTTACCTCTAAACAGAGAGAAACTAAAAAAGACTAGCAGACTACACCCAGTCATCAACAACATTTGTTCCTGTAGTTACTTCCTTCAATCCCAATCTGAAGAGTGTTCTATGTTTCCTTCTATGTAAATCCTAGTCACCACATAGGGCTGTTTTCTTGTGTCCTCTTCCTCAAGTGTCGTGCTTATTATGGATCTATTGCTCTCTCCCACCGCATTCTCTGATCATCCATCGTCTTTTATCCATTAATGCTTTTGTGCATAGAGCTCATCTCTCCTAGATTGTAAACTCCAAAAATATCTTTATAATAATTATTGTTGTTAGCACAAATAATTGACAATTAGTTTACTTAGTTTATCCCCTGCCACTTTCTAGTCCAATCCCACATACACATTACATATTTTTGAATAGATTTGGGAAAGATGAGCTTTCATATTACTTACACTGGGTATGTCAAATAGTTATACAGCAAGCAGAACAAATGAATAGTAGGGTTCCTAATATTGTCTTGACACATAAATGGGATTCCAGGCATTGAGTAATATGCTAACAAAAGCTCAAGATGGAGGCTGAGACAGGAGGATTGCAGGTTCAAGGTCAGCCTCAGCAACATAGTGAGACCCTCAGCTACTTAGCAAGACTCTGTTTTAAAAATAAAAGATTAAAAAAAAAGGTCTGGGAGTATAACTCGGAGGTAGAATGCGCCTCATTCAATCCCCAATACCAAAAAACAAACAAACACAAACAAACATGTACAACAAAAGAAAGGGCTCAAGATGAAAAGATCAAGAACAAAATGTTTGTAAACCATGTGACAGAGCTTTTTTATTTTTTTGCAAAAAGCATTGAATTAACAAGTGAGGACATGATTACCCTACTTTCTTTTCTACTTAGGGGAGTCTCCAAAAAGAAAAAATTGAAAAAGGAAAGTTCAGAAGGTGTATAGAGAATTCTTTCTAGAAGGTGATGGAAGTCTGTGCTTAACACAGATTTCCAGATCTGAAGCTTGCTAACTAAAGCTCATTAATTTACACTAAATGAATGATGATCAGCTTAAATTTGTGAAAAGTAAGTATGAAGTGGCATGTGAATTACATGAATACATGTGATGTAAGCAAAAGGCAAACTCTGTTTAACAAAGTGTTGTCAGAAAGCATTTCACCGAGGGCACCTTCTTTAGTGAATGGATCTTGAAACTTTTCACGTTAGCACGCAAACAGTGCTCCCAGGCTGACGGAAACAGCTTGCTAGTTAACGTAAGAGAAACGGTTCTCTTTATATGTATTTTCTGTGTGTCTGTGTTATTGTTGAATTGAATCACCACAAAAGTTTCTGACATTTTAGCAGTACTGGACAGTTTTAAAGTCCATTGTCATGTAACCCTGGCTTGAGCTCAGGAGATAAATAGGTTTGGAGCCTGGCCCTAGGTTGGGAGCCCATTGAGGGGGGTGGGGTGGGGATGGGACTAGAAACAAATATATTTGATTTCTAATATGCCAGGGACCTGCTAACCACCGATCTGAATTGGACCAGTTTTTTTTTTTTTTGGTACTGGGGATTGAACCCAGGGACATTCTACCTCCAAGCTACACCCCCAGCCCTATTTTTTATTCTTATTTTGAAACAGGGTCTCACTAAGTTGCGGAGGACCTCACTAAGTAGCTGAGGCTGGCCGTGAACCTGGATCCTCCGGTCTCAGCCTCCCAAGTACTGGGATTACAAGCGTGCACCACCACGCCTGGCTTTGAATTGGACCAGTTTTAATCACTACATTTTAAGTTTTTATTTTTAGATATAGATGTGCTCATAGGGCAAATGTTACAAAGGAGAAAAGCCCTCCTATCGTATTTAGGCTTTTCAGGACAATGTCTGAGGAGGACTGGGGGCAGGGAACACAGGGAGCCCATCTTGATGATTTTGGCTGAGAACACTGCAAAATTTATGATTTCTTCATTTCTGGCTGTTACAATAAGAAATACAGTTACACACAGATGCATTTAAATAAATTACTACTTTCTTTTTATCTGATAATATCAGATCATTAGAAATAAATCAATTCTTTGAAATCCCACTCATAATCCTTTTTCTTTCTCCTCCATCTATACTGCTTCTGTAGAAGGATGTTTATGAAGGAAGTTAGACTCACTGTATGTTTAAACCAATATGTTTAGCAGTTGGCTGTGCAGGTCCAATGAACTCCTCTAACAGTATGGGTGGAAAGAGATTATTATAGCATGTTTCCAGCCAATTGGGTTGTTTTCGTTGAACATCTACTTTTGTAAAATTATTAATAATTAATAAAATACTGAAATATATTTCATGGGAATGAAGTCTGGGGGGAATAGAAGAAGACTGTTGGGCACAAGGCATTTTGAAGGTATCGTATTGTTATCTTTGCTAATATTATTATTATTCTTACATATAAAATGGTTTGTCACCAATGGGTCATGATATAGTGAAACTGAAGGCGCACAGTACTGGGAACCAGTGGCACTATGTCCTAATGTCAGTCCTCCAGCTGATGGGTCACAAACTCTCTGAACTTACTTTTCCTAATCTGCAAAGTGGGATAAAAGCCCCAGTGTGCTGAGATCCGGTGATATAATGAATGTTAGGTGCTTTGAAAAGCATGAATCATAAGTCGGAGCTTATAAAACAGAGTTGGAACAGTAGACAATCTTTATGAACGTGTTCTAAAATATACAAGGGGATTTGCTGTTCTTAATACAAATGTTCCCAGGGAAGTATTCTAAGCAGAAATTTTGTGAACAAAACCTGAGTTTAATCAAGCTATAGAGATGCAACATTTTGTCCTTATTTGTGGTTTCATTTTCCATGGTTTCAGTTATCTGTGGTCAATCTTGGCCCAAGAATATTAAAAGGAAAATTCCAGATATAAATAATCCATAGTTTTAAAAACTTTTATTTTTGTTTTATTTTATTTTATTGTTGTGGTGCTGGGGATTGAGCCCAGGGACATTCTACCTCCGAGCTTGTATTGACAAGGGTTCACTAGACTAACAGAATTCACAGAATGAGTATATGGAAAAAGGGATTTATCAGATCAGTTTACAGTTAGAAGCAATGTAGTCCCGAGTTCCGACTGCACGTGGAGAGTCAGAGGAACCAGTCCAGCGGTCTAATAGCTGGAGTCTTAGAATCGGAGCAACCACTAATTCAGTCCCAGTCCAAGATGTGAAGATCAGGAAGCTCTTCGGAGAAACGATGGTGAAGTTTCAGTTCGAAGGGCTGAAGGCCGACGATCTCAGACAAGAGCAGAAAATCAAGAAGCTCTTCAGAGAAATGGCGAAGTTCCAGTTCTATGAGCTGGAGGCTGACGATCTCAGGTGAGAGCAGATGCGTTTTCTTTGGAAAGAGTCGCGCATCGCTCTATGCGGCTTTCTCCTTCTTTTATCTAAGTCCTGCACCTATCAGAACCCTGCTGCCTACATTTAGGGCAGGACTTTCTGTTTAATCTGCTGTTACACACCCAAAGTCAGATGATCTTGGGTGTGTCATGATTCGGTCAAGTTGACAAATTAGATTAACTATCACAGAGCTACACCTGCAGCCTTATTTATTTATTTATTTTTTGAAACGGGGTCCACTAGGTTGCTGAGAGTCTCACTACTTGCTGAGTCTGTCCTCAAACCTGCAATCCTCCTGCCTTGGCCTCCCAGGTACTGGGATTACAGTCGTGCGCCACCACACCTGGCTTAAAAACTTTTATAGGTTGTTGTTATACTTGTTCTATTTTATTAACATTATTATTTAGCTCTTACTATGCCCAATTTATAAATAAAATTTTAACATAGATATTTATGTATAGGAAAAAACCTAGAATATATAGAATTTGGTAATGCCTATGGTTTCAGACAAATGTCTTAGAACCTATCCCCCATGGATAAGGGGAAACTATTGTATAATCAATCCTCTTCCTTCCCTGGTCAAATTATACTGTAAGTGAAATGGAGTTTAAAAAGAAGGCAAAGCAAAATTATTTCTACAAAAGTAAACTGTTTTTCACAATGACTGGGTCGGATCAAAGAGAGTGGACTCTTAAAGAAAACAGCTAAATGAGAGAGATTTGCTTTGATCCACTATTTGCAAAGATCCAGTAACTCTGGTACCAGTAACTTGGAGCACTGGGATCAAGCAAGAAGCCTTAGATCTTGGCCAATAGTCCAAAGGCTGACTATGGTGATAGACAATTCTCACCAAGATACTTCAAATTAGATGCTTTTATCCACAACTCATAGATAAGGGAACTGAGGTGCAGTAAGATCTTAATATGTGCTCAAGAATGCGCTGATGGTAAGTGAAGGAATTGGGATTTGAGCTAGGTTCTACTGGGGAATCCAAAGCCTATTTTCTTATGATCCCCTGCGTTGCCCCAGGAACTCTCCCCCTGGGAGGAGAGTCTGTCCTGTTTGTGGCCTGCTTCCCCTTTCCCACATACGCTTAACCCAAAGGCCGCTGAACCCTTGCCTGGCCTCCTGGTTTTGGGTTGCCATTACATGCTGAGAATATCAGGTAGTTTCAGGAAGGCCCCTAACAAACAATAAAAGTCAATATGCAAAGTATTAATAATTTATTATTATCTACCAAATGGTGATTTTGTTTCTTCTAAAGTAATTATATATTTATGATGGAAATTCTAGTGCTATAAGTTGGCTATCTATATCTATCATCTATCTATCTATCTATCTATCTATCTATCTATTATCTATCTATCTATGATCTATCTATATGTATCTAATCTAGTATACTGTCATGTATATGTGTGTGTGTGTATAATATAACCAGTGTACCAAGTACTTTATGACTCCTCAGGTGATATAGATAACTTTATTTCCCAGTTTGCAGTTGTCAAAACCATATGTGAAAATCCTCTTGATGTTCTTTTCCCCTATCAACAAGGCCATGAAACTCTGGCATGCATGTGAGAATGAATGTATCCCAGGCTTCTTAGTTGGTAGTCTTTCAATTATAGATCTAGCAACAGATAGATCAGCTGTGGCCTCCCTTTTCAAACTTAGTCATTTACACTCAGTCTATGGGATGGTGTGGGTTTTATCAAAGAACCACAGGATTTGATAGATAGTCACTTTTCTCTTTGCAGAAATCTCACCTGGAATGCCCCCCTGCCTCAGGGCTTAAGAAGTCATTCCCTGGTGGCATCATACTTTGGTTGAACCAAGTAGGAAAGAGGCATGTGGTATTTTGTCACTATAATCCCCTCTAATTAGGTGAAATTAGCTCCCCCCAAATAAAAGGCCTTAGAAACAAAGGCCATTTCAGTCCCTAATAAGACAAAGAGAGGGAGAGAGTGAGAAGGAGGGAGGGAGGGAGGGAGGGAGGGGAGAGAGAGCGGGAGAGAGAGAAGGAAGGAAGGAAGGAAGGAAGGAAGGAAGGAAGGGAGAGAGAGAGAGAGAGAGAGAGAGAGAGAGAGAGAGAAAGAAAGAAAGAAAGAAAGAAAGAAAGAAAGAAAGAAAGAGAGGCGCCACTTCAACGTATTTCTTGAAATCTGGGTGGTATATGGTGGAAATGTTATAGGATTAATTACAAATGAGATATTCCTCTCTTGGAAGAGCTCAGCCAGGTGGCATCTGTAGGGACACACTTTCTGAGTTATTCTGTGATTTGATTTGGCCTTGCTCATTCAGACTGACTCCCTCCCTGCTCAGCCTGACTCCCCGAGGAGGACAGCTCCCCATGGGGCAGGACGGGACCTTTGGGAAGATCCTGGAGATATCTTGGCTGGATGTTGGTAGTCCTAATTAGTTTAAATTCAGCATCCTGGGATAAAATAAGCAGATCAAGTGTCACAGGTGTCAGCTGAAAGATAAGATCTGTCCACATGCCCTGGACAAAGATTTTTAGCCATTGTAGGTCAATGCTTTATAATAATGATGTTATTATATTAGCGATAGTTTGGGTGACATAGTATGCTTCAGACACTGTGATAAGTGTGCTGTATCCTATTTAATATTTACAATGGACTGTGATTATTAGCATCTCCTTCCTTCCTTCCTTCCTTCCTTCCTTCCTTCCTTCCTTCCTTCCTTCCTTTTTTTTTTTTACTGAGGAAGCTGGAAGTTCAAGATCAGAATTGCAGAAGTGATTTGACCATAGCTAAATAGAGAAAGTACTACGATTTAGGCCCAAGTTGTCTTATTCTAAGCAGAGTTAGAATATACAAATTCTATATGCAGCAGAGTACACACACAGCCCCACTACACGTTTATTTCTTTTCTGTTTTTTTTTTTTTTTTCGGTACCGGGGATTGAACGCAGGGGCGTTCTACCTCTGCGCTACGCCCGCGGTCCTATTTTTTATACTTTATTTTGAGACCGGGTCTCACGAGGTTGCGGAGGGCCTCACTAAGGAGAGAGAGAGAGAGAGAGAGAGAGAGAGAGAGAACACGAGAGAGCTGAGGCTGGCCGCGAACCCGGATCCTCCGGTCTCCGCCTCCCAAAGTACTGGAATTACAAGCGTGCGCCACCACGCCCGGCTGTTTATTTCTATCTACATTTGTCCCTCTCTTGTAAATGTTTATAATGATATCAGTTCCAACCCCACAGCACATGGGACATTCTTTGTCTTCCATCTCTTCATATTCCTAGCTCTGCCATGCACAGCATTTGTGCAGATTAAATGTAATGCTGTGTATAAACCTCTAACCCTGGGGCCTGTGCACAGTGGTGGGCTCTCCACACGGTGCCTCATGTGAATTGGAAAAAGGTGCCTGTCCCTCCAGGTGGGCAACTTGGCCAGTGGAGTGAGGTTGGGGTGCAGCCCCTGCTCACTTCCTTGGCTGGGCCTCCGTATTGCAGTGCACAACCACGATAGGACACAGGGAGGCCCCAGAGAGTCAGCATTTAGTAAGTGGAAAATTATTTATGCCCAAGGTCATGTCTTGCACGAAAATAGCATAGATACATACAAAGAGCTTGTGACTAATATAATTTTTCCTGGGAGAATTTTTCATAACTAATCGGGTAGTGAAATGAAAAGTGTCACCAAGGTTTTTAGCTTGGATGGGAAAATCAATGCAATCCAGAGAGTTTCCAATACCACCAATTATGTCTCATTGGGCATAATTGAAAATGGTTTGACTGACCTATTACAATGACTTTTTTTAACCTGATGCCTGACTGTATGTCACACTAAGCTCTGAATCAGAAGCAGGTTGAAAAACACATAAAATCTATCCCTATCTTCCAGAAGGTTGGCTACCAGCCAGGAAGAAGCTGATCTATCTGTAAAGCAGAGTACATAATTCAACATGACACTGGAGGTAAGGGAGACAAAAAGGCCTTGCCTAATTTCATGTACAGGAACAGTAAAGTTTGCTGACAGATATATGAGCTTCAACCCGCTAAATGCTCCTCTGCTGAATTTTTTCATTCATCTGTCTTTGAAGAGAGGCAAATCAGCTCATCTTCAGGCCTTTCGGATGATCTTTCCCCAATACTTGATAGACTTTAAGTCCATCAAAGAGGAACCAATTAGACTTGACTCGATGCTACAAATGCAGCAGCCTAAGGCCCTGCAGACGGTCTCAGACCTCCCCACGTGGTGTTTGCTTGGAAGACAGCAAGGTGATGCTGAGCACAGCTTTGGCAGGTATGAATGGAGGTGTTGTATACAGTCACATATTATCCTGATGACATCAGAGTGACATAAAACTCCAGGTCACTGTGACAACTACGTAGCCACACAGTGTTCTTTTCTATGCTTAGCCACACAATGTTCTTTTCTAACCTTTCCATGGGGTTAGAAATGAAAGAACTCAGAATGAAAGAACTCAGAAGTGGTCTCATCTCCTGAGCCAGGTGACATCTAAGAGTGCCTCCGGGGGATGTTAAGAATTAAAGAGGCAGAAGCAACATTGTGCTCAGAGTCGGCAGCTTCCGCCTGCGTTCTTCCAAGAGTTTTGAAATTTCAATCCAAAACAGATGGTACATTATAGATATAGATACAGATATAGATGGATTTGTTTGTAAGGAATTGGCTCAGTGTAAGGAAATGGGCTGAAAGTTGTGAAATCTGCAGGGCGGGGCAGCAGGCTGGAAACTTGGGCAGGAGCTGCTGTTGTTTAAGGCAGAATTTCTACTCTGGGAAACCTTTTTGTTTTTTTGCTTTTAAAGGCCTTTGGTTATTTGGACGAGGTCCACCCACAATATTTTTTTAACGTGCTTTTATTGGTGCATTGGAGGCTCACATCACAATGAATATCTATTTGATGTTAATATACATGCACACAGCTCTTAGTGTCCCCCCGCCTCCCCCCACCCGTATGAAGTACCGAGAATGATGTTGGTATATTCTCACATGTACATATTGTTTATGACAGTAATTCCACTGATTCGCTTCTTTCTTGACCTTCCCCTTCCCTTGTACCACTTCCCTAATATATGTATACCCATGTTCATAGCAGCACAATTCACAGTGGCCAAATTATGGAACCAACCTAGGTGTCCATCAGCAGATGAGTGGATTACAAAATTGTGGGAAATACACACAATGGAATTCTACTCAGCAATAAAGAAGAACAAAATAGCAGCATTTGCAAGAAAACGGAAGGACCTGGAGAACATTATGTTAAGCGAGATCAGCCAATCACAAAAAAAGAAGGGACATATATTTTCATTAATATGTGCAACCTAGGGAGTAGTGGGGACACACAGGGGACTCCGGTTGATAATGGAGAACCACCCACAATATTGAGGGCACTCTTCTTAAAGTCAAAAGTCAACCAATTGTAAATTTTCAAAATAGCCATAGAGCAGCTCCTACTAGTGTTTGCTTAAATAACTGGGTACTACAGCAGGGCCAAGTTAGCACTTGGCATCACACCGGCTTTGATCTAGGGCCTCAATTCTTATGGTGTTATGGTTAATCTTGATTGTCAATTTGATTGGATTGAGAGATGCCTAGGAAATTAGTAAAGCACGCTCCCAGGTGTGTCTGTGAGGGCGTTGCCAGAGAAGATTGGCATGTATGACAGCCAGCCAACTGAGGGGAGAGACCAGCCTTGAATCTGGGCAGCACTATGCACTAGGCTGGGGGCCCAGATGGAACAACAGCTGGAGAAGGAGGAAGCCCGCCCGTGCCTGCAGCTCGATTCTTCTTGACCTGCTGCCGGCGCCCAGGGACATTGGACTCCATCTCCTTCACTCTTCCAGTGGGCACTCTCCGTAGTCACTCCCCTGGAACTTCTAGGTCGTCCTTGGACTGGGGCTGCATTATTGGTCCCTCTTGTTTTGAGGTTCCAGCTTCTTAGACTGAGCAGCTACTGGTTCCTCCAGCTCCCTAGCCTACAGACGGCCATGGTGGGACTATCTGGCCTCTGATTGTGTAAGCCAATCTAATAAATCCCCTTTGATAATGCTATTTATATTCCAGTATAGATCCCCGAAGTCCATTGAGGAGGAGATGCTGGACTGATCTGGGGTGGGGGACAGGAGTAGCCTCAGGTGCTACTGGGGGGCATTGAATAAAAATAAGGGGGTGGTGGAAGCACACAGGGGGACACTGAATTTTTTTTCTGAAAAAAAAACGTTTCAAACCAATATGTTTGGGAATCTATGTATTGGTGCTGTCCTTCCACAGAACCCTGATTAGTATATATGGTGAAAATGTTGCAAAAGTCAAAACACCAGCCAGATGAACTCTCTATAATTTATTCTCCGGTTGCCTGCTCTGCCCAAGTAGTGTTTAATGTACAGATCCCTATCCTATCAAGGAAAGGAGGAATGAACTCTCCATGAGATAAGTCTGAAAGAGCCTAGCACAGAATGTGCATTCAGTAGGTGGTTATTAAGTGAGCCCCCTTCCTCATGTGGGATCCCCTGCCCCTCTCAGGCTAGCATTCTGTGGAAAGGAGAGCCCAGTCTGAGGCTCCATGGACTGATCCCTCAGCCACAGCCAGGGTTCAGGATGAGAGTGGTCCCTCATCATCACCAGCAGCCACCTGGTAGATCCCCACCACAGACTGGAGGGACACCTCATCCCCCTGGGAATGAGGGGAGGATCCCAGCTAATCCTTCTCAAGGTTAGTCTGGGGCAGGCAGAGGGTGTGGCCCCATGTGAAGGCTCTCCCACCCACACCTGTGCCTTCTACCCAGGTGGACCACAGGCAAGGTGCAGTTTTAGAATGAAACAAAAGAATTTGAACCTACTTCCCTCCTTTACCAGCTGTGTCACTGGAGGCAAATCACTGTCTATGTCTCCATTAGTAAAGTGGACCCAGGTATCAGTTATTTAAGGTTGTGGTGAAGTTTAAATGAGATACTATGGAAAGAGCTTGGTGTAGGGCCTGGAACCAAGCAAAAACATGATACCTGTGAACTGTTAATTGCTTTGACTTGAAATTCTACCACCTAAGAAGCATTGCTTTACCTCAGATCCTTCACACATCCTCCATCGACTGTAGTGCCACCTGGCAGAGGGACCACGTTATGTTACTAAGACCTAGTGTAAGTCTGTATCCCAGGTCACTTTCTACATAGAAGGAGTAATCTGTGATGCTGGTGGTGTGGGGGGAGGCGTCAGAGGTGAAGAATATAGAGGAAGAGCAAATAAACTGTTATAATTTGCAGAATTTCCCAAGCCTCAGAGGGGTTGAGCCTTAAAGGAGGAGGAGGGGGAGGGGGAGGGGGAGAAGGAAAAGGGGTTACTCCTCCTCTTCCTCCTTCCCCTCCTCTTTCTCTTTCTTTCTTTCTTTCTTTCTTTCTTTCTTTCTTTCTTTCTTTCTTTCTCTTTCTCTCTCTCTCTGTCTCTCTCTCTCTCTCTCTCTCTCTCTCTCCCCTCTCTCCCTCCCTCCCTTCCTTCCTTTCTTCTTTCATTGAATTTAGGAATGATCTACCTCTGAGCCATACCCCTAGCCTATTTTATTTTTCATTCTCACTAAATTACCATGTGCTGCTTGCCTCAAAGCTGTGATCCTCCTGTCTCAGCCTCCCAAGTACTGGGATTACAGGGGCGGCACCTGGCAGTGGATCATACTTCTAAAGGAGGAAAGTTGGGCAATCCTGGCTGGATACTACTTCATTACCACTGTGTGGTCCAACAGCCAAAGTCCACTATATTGCTGTTAGGATGTGGGGTGGAAGAAGCTAGATTATAAAATGAAGAAAATTCAATTCTGTTCTGAAAAGGATAACCACAGAACTGAGACAGGCCATCATTTTAGAAGGGAAAATGGATAAAGAAAAATGAAAGGGAGTAAGAAACACATGAAGATTGAGAATAATTCTCTGACTTTTAGCTTTCTGCATCCAGGAAATTTGAGTTCACAAAGTTTTCCTAGACAGAACATACTGTGGATAAAACTAAGCTGTAGATAACTCTTTTCAAAAACCAGCACAAAATTCCCTTGACTCGCAAGACTCAAGAGAAGTGAAACAGCAAGACCCAAGAGAAGTGAAACAAAGGTTGCACAATGTTTACAGTGGCATGGTGCAAGGTCTGATGACCTGGTGTGCATGTCAGGTGGGGCTCTGGCTGGCTGTGCGAGCTGGGCCTCAGCTCCTGCCTCTGCAGATGGGAACAATAATAATAGCTACCTAACAGGGGATCTCATGAGGAGTGATGCGAATATGCAAGTGAAGTACTTAGCGAAGTGCTTGCCATTGAAGTACAGTATAAATTCCTTTTTGATCATCATCTTCATTATCAAACTCACAAAACAGAACATAGCAGGATCAGAAGTGGACTTACATTGGAGAGTGGCATAAAATATTACCTGCAGCGAATCAGACTTTACTCTGCATTATGCCAGATAAATCTGCAGTCAGGATTTGATTAATTAAAGCTCAGGTGTCTCAAGACTAAATCTATTTTAAATCCGTTGAGTTCCTCTGGAAATAAAAGCAAGAAATGAATTTGTAGCTAGAAACCAAAGAGCTGCCCCAAGCAGAATGTGGTGGTCAAGGAGAATTGGGTTTAGAATCCTCAGCAGGGGAGAGAACTGTTCTCAGAATAAATGGAGCACGGATCCAAAAAGGGCAGGCAGCTGCCGTCTTTCATGAGCATTAATTTTACTTAGCATCACAAATATTGAAATGCTGCAAATACATACACGCATAATAAGTGAGAGAGCACAAAATGACCATTAGGATTATTATACACGTGCAAGAAAGCCATTAAATACTCTTCAAATAAAGGGTCACATAGATACTAAGTAATTCTACCCCTTGTTACTACTAATAGTGTGTCATCTGGCCAAAGCAATTCCTTAAGTAATTAATTTTTTTTTTCTGCTGGAATCAAGTCATTAATCTCACATGTATAGTTAATGGCGACGCCCTGAGTCCAATCAAATTAGGTTCCCAAGAAGATGTATTAGAACTAGGGATAGGGGAAGCTGTGTTTGGTGGTGCATGCCTGTAACCCCAGTAGTTGGGAGGCTGAGACGGTAGGATCACAGGTTTGAGGAAGCCTCAGCAACTTAGTGAGACCCTGTCTCAAAATAAAAAACGTTAAAAAATAGGGCTGAGGGTGTAGCTCAAAAAGGTGTAGAAAGCCCCTGGGTTCAATCCCCACCCCACCCCCTTGCAGATATAATGTTGATTTTCCATCTAACGCATTTTGTCTCTGAATTCTGCTTTGAATTCTGAATAATACCCTGGAAAGAAGTGGCTGCCATAGCTCATGATGAGTTTGTGTTGGACAACCCATGCATTGCTAGAACCTCAAAACAAATCTGGCCCCTTAAAAAGCCTCTGTGGCACTCACATTCCAACCAGCCCGGTCAGGTTTTCCTGTGTGCCCCTGAAAAAGGAAAGAGGAAGAATATTCAATGACTTGCTCCTCTTTGAAAATGGGGAGCAGTAGAGCCGGGTGGCTCAGAGGGTGGGCTCTGGACTGAGAGACCTGCTGTTCATCCCAGCTCACCAGTACACGAACCATCATTAGTTAAGTTCCTGAACATCTTTCAGACCAAGTTGCCTTCTCTTTAAAAGAAATATTATGCATTTTAAATGGGTATGTTAATAGTAATTAGTAATAACTACTTTTAGGTCTATTAGAATTATTTATTTATTATTATTAGAAAAGAAAAGGATGGAAGCAGGCTAAGAGAGAGGAAGCCTTTTAGAGCCTGCTTCGCTGCCAGAGTCTGCCCTTCTTGTGAACCCGAACAGAGCAGTGTCCTCCTCGGGGGAGCCAGGCCCAGGCCCACTTGAGCAGCAGAGACATCTGCTTTTATTTTTTGATGGGAGCACAGTGACTTGTGCTATGAGCATGTTTAACACTGCAGGGAGGGAGATGCTGAGCCTGTCCATGGTCATATTCCCAAACAGAAGATATCCTGGCTGAACCAATTTGTCCTTGCTCTGCAATTACAGGCCTAATTAGATGTGGCCTAATTATAGCAAAGGATTTTAATGCAGCTCAGGTGACTGTCAGCACTCTGGCTATCCATATAAACAGAATATATTCAAATTGGGAACATATTCATAAATACATGAAGGAGCCGTCACCCCTTGGTTTATTTCAAGAAAATGGAAGATGTTTCCATGGAACTCATGGAGCAGATCACACTTGTCTTTACTGCAACTGGTTTAAACAAGCTGATGAGTTATTCCATGGTTTCTATCTATGGCTTTCAGATTATTCTATATCAGAGGTTTCACAACCTGGAGATGAAGGTCAGCTTCATCATCAATAGCAGCACATCTACTGAGTCCTTTCTATGTGTCAGATACAGGCTAATGCTTTAAAATGGCTCTCTCTATTATTTTGTAAAATAACCTCATTTTTCAGGTGAGAAAGTTGGGCTAGATACATCAGGTAACCTTTCCAAGACTGTGCCACTGATAAGTGCCAACCTGGAATCTGAACTTATATTTATTCTACTCTAATTCCTGTATTTTTAAACCACTATGGATACTTTCTTTCACAAGCAAGAACATACACACACACACACACACACACACACACACCCCTCCACTATGAGACAGTTGAGTGACAGAGAAGACAGAGGCATGGATGATGTCTACAGAGGCTGGAGACGAATGGAACCCCTGGATCGTTGATAGTGACACTGACAGTTGTCATTGCCTTATTAGATAAGATTTGATGTCAAATGGAGATTGGTTAGGAACTTGAAGCCCATTGCTTTGCAGGCAGGTGCCCACTGAGCCTTGGAACTGGATTTTCTGTTCCCTTTTTTGGGGGAAGCTGGGCACAGGGACATGGCGTCTTGGTGACAGAATCCTGATCATGGAGCATCTTCCAGGTCACCCTCTGCAGGCCTCCCTGGAGGGATGAGTTCTGCTGCTGGGGAACAATCAGATTTTCCTGATAGTAAAGAGCAGGAAGTAGATCCTCCCAAAGGGACAGAAGTCGGTCAGTGGTATTAAGGCGTCTTGGGCTGTGTGGATGCTCATTGTCCTCAGCCGCCTCCTCCAGAGTTTCTTTGTTGAGCTACAAATCAGAGTCCAGCCTCATGAGTAACTGAAGCCTCTGTTTACCAGGTTCTACTCTCTGGAACTTTACAAAATACTTCACATGTTCACTATATAAACATGACTAGGAACTAGAATGAAAAAATTCATTTCCACTCCCATCTCTCTTCCCTCAAGTTTATTTCCTTCTTTAGATAACTGCTCTTTAGTAATTTTTGCATCCCTTAGGGCTTTTAAAAATGTAAGTAAAATATGCATAGATTTGCTTCTTTGTCCTCTTTTACATAGAAATCTGCAGACTGTCACCATTTTATCTTCAATCAGCAAATCTTTTATTTTTAAAGAACATGGAAAGATTTCTCATTTTTATAGGTGCATAATGTTTCATTGCATGGATACAACATAATTGACTTCATCTATTTCCTACTGGACACTTGGGTTGTTTCCAACCTTTTGCTATTCAGCTACCTAGTGAGGCCCTCCGCAACTTAGTGAGACCCTGTTTCAAAATAAAGAATAAAAAATAGGGCTGGGGATGGAGCTCAGAGGTAGAATGCCCCTGGGTTCAATCCCCAGTACTGCAAAAATAATAAATAAATAAATAAATAAATAAATAAATAAATAAATACATACATACATACATACATAAATACATAAATAAATAAAAGATGTTGCCAGGAACAACCCATACTGTACCATTTTATACACATACTTCTGGAGGTAAAATCTCCAGATATGAGGGGCCAGGTCAAGGGTTGGTACATTTGTCATTTGGAAAGATATTAGCATTCAGATGGGTATGCTGAGAATTTGAATCAACATTTGAAACCTCATCCTTGAGAGTTGGTCCAGAATGCACTAGGCCACCTCGTCTTCTTTCTTTAGGGGAGGATTCTCTCCACTTGAAGATCCTTTCCTAGCCTTCCATGTAGAGCCACCCCTTTCTCAGATATTAAGAAATCTCATGACCAGGTTAGTCTTCCTAGAACCTGGCTCTGCTCAACCACACTGGCCTGTTCAGTTGTCTTCGAGGGTCCTCAGGGGCCACTAATCAAGGCCGTTTGCTATTGGCCTCTGGTGGACATTTCTGCTGCTCCTGTGCGTGACTCTGTGCTCCCTGCCTGTCCCTTCAGGCCTGGGTTCTCCAGTTACAAATGCTCTCTCCCTCCTCTCTGTTCTCACCGGTCGCTTTATTTGCTCTCCCATTTTGGTGCTCACTCTTGCTGCATTGTGCAGTGGGATCCACCTTTCCTCTCTTTCCAGACCACAAGATCTTCTTGTGTAGGGGTTTGTCTGCCCTTTTCAGGCAACCACCTCCCTCAACAACTAGTAACGGTCTTGCACACCATCAATGTTCATAAAATATCGGTAGTGACTCTCATAGGCTGCTCACTGAAGCTCTGAGCCATGCCTCCCATTCTTTGCACTGAAAGGATTCAGTGGTAACTTCCAGTGGTTGTTTCTGTGGCATCCTGAGTGTTTTCCACCTTCTTGGAAACCTTGAAATAGCCACTGGGCCCCTCTGAAACTGGACAGCTCCATTTTACTTCCTTTTGGAAAGAATGCAGGGACCATTGGTAGTGGATATTGTGCTGCGATTCAGAGTGGAAAGCTCTGGTTTAAAGCCCCTTGATCTTACTCTCTTAGCTTCCATCTTTTAACCTCAAGTAGAACAGAGTCTTGTCCCTACAGGGTGAGCTCTCATCCCAACAAAAGACCTTTCCTCTTCCCCTCATGGTTGCAGAGAATCCCTTACATCTTTGCAGTTTCCAAATCCAGATGAGCTATTTAGCCAGAGTCTTAAATTCATCTTCACAAGTCTTTGTTTGCACAGAGGGGCCCGAAAAGCAAGTACTGGAAGCTATTTTGTTGAACCTGAAGTTTACTTTATCAGAGGTGGGTACTAAATTCTAGCAGTGGCTCTGTAGTTATGCAGGGAGGAAGTGATAAAATTCCTTTGCTCCTGTTTGAGTGTTCTCAGAGTGTGGTCCAAGCATCAGGGTCATCTGGGTGACAGTGATGCAGATAAAATTTTGCAAACATTGATTTAATTATCGGAAGTGGTTGATGAAAGACCAGGAAATGGGGATAGACTAGGATTTATGGCCCCCAAATCTTCTCCTACTCATGTGGCAGATGCACTGAATTATTCTTGTGTGAATTACATCAATCATTGGTGCTAGAAAAAAAAAAAAAACCAAGCCCAGCAAATCTCCCTGACTTACAAACTACGCCAAACAGGGGTGTTTAATCTGGGGTCTGTGGATATATTGAAATTCGCCTGTTAGACACTCAGCTGTTTTGTATAGTTGGAGTATCGGTTAGGATCCTTCTGAAAGTATTAGAAACCCCAACTCAGTCTGGTTTAAATAAAAAAAATGATAATTTATTTCCACGAATAGAGGTCAGCTTGAAACTGGACAGCTGTGTCTAGGGTTTCTGTTGACTCTGCTATTCTGCATGTTGGTTGCACTATCAGCCAGGCTGTGAGTGACAGGCCCATGGCTCCACTTCATGTCCAGCAGGAGAGGGCTTCCCCTCACAGCAGCAGTGGGTGGGCCAGCTGGGGTTGAGTGCGCTCACTTCTCAGCCAAACACTTGGGCCCAGACACACACACACACACGGGAAGAAGTAGATTTGCAAAGGCAACTCTTGTGGCCATTACCAGAAGTCAAAATGGATGTTGTGCAGGCAAAACAACAGATTTCAGCATAGTTCATACATTTAAAAAAGCAACCAATTAATAACCAATATAAGGACTTTATATATTTTCAAGGTAATTGTGAAATGACAAAAGTCTTGAATTTGGAGTCAGAGGCCCAGATTTCTGCTTTCAACATCCTATCCATAGCCTTTGGGGGTATTTAGTTTTCTTAACCAGAAAGCAGAAATCATGTCTTCCCTGAAAACCCCATTTCAAAGCAGACTTTTCATTTGTTATTACTCACTTATTTCCTGTCTTCCACTGTCCCATGAGGACAGAGTCGACGGCTGCCTCATTCAATCCTGTGTTCCCAGCGTCCCACACAGAACTTGGTATATGGTAGATGGACAATAAATGTTTGAAAAATAAATGAGTTAACACATAGTATAAGTAGTATTAGAAGAGAAGACTAAATTAGAACACTATTGCTTCTGATCTCTGGGTTCATATTAATGGAAAATCAGATTGTATATTGAAGAGAATGTCAGGAAAACCCAAATTCTAACCCCAGACCTGCTGTTAACTAGTGTTTTGACTTTATGTAATCATTAAAACTCTTTGAGCCTCAATTTTTTCCTCTGCAAAATATGGGAACTAAAGTTAAGATGATCCCTAAAAGTCCTTCACTCTAACCAAATTCTGTCAGTTTAAGATATGTGGAGTATGATCTCCAAAATATAATGAATTTATATATTCAATTCTTAATATAAAATGATTGCTCTAGGCTTAGAATCACAGGCCATGAGTGTGAATCCTGATAATAGATAAAACCAATTGTACCCTTCTTTTTCTTTCCACTCTTTCAAATAATTATTAAATACTTGTTCTCTATTTTCTGGCTCTTTGATGATTAAAAATCAATCTCATTATCTACATCCCTCCCTTGATTAGGGACCTCCCACTTTGGCCTAATTTTGATCATAATCAAACTCCAGCCATCAAAGAGCTACCATGTGTAATTCCTTAAAGTGATTAAGAGAAGTTCAGTTTTGACCTCAGTGTATTATGAAAATGACAGAGGCTAGTCCTCCCTAAAGTACAATCTTATGAGAATAGATTTTGGTATCAAAGAGAGAGCCAGGCCCACTCTGGAGAGGGCTTTTCTATGCTACCTTCTTCTACTTTGTTACTTAGTTTTTCCAAGTTGGATTAATTGGGTCACACTTAGTTGCCTAGTACTTTTCCTGTCCTCAATGATAAACTAATACCACCCTTTCCAAATCAACTATGATACTTGGAGAAAGGAAACAACAAATCTTCAAACAAGATATTTTATACCTCCCTTTCATGGTAGATCTGCAGGTACTATGGCTTTCACATGATTATTTATTCAGACAATCAAAAGAGCTATTACCAAATATAAATACCTCAGGCAGAAGACATAGCAAAAGCAAGGAAATACATGACTACTGACATTCATTTTAAATATAGTAAATAGTAGGCCAGCATGTTGTAAGTTTTTGAACTTTAGCAAGAAAAAGTTGATGACTTTAATAGAGTTCTTCTTGGTAAGCCTTTATTTTCTGCTTCAAAACTGCTGTTTTTGAAAAACGTGTATCCCTTGCTCTCCTACCAATGCTTTGCAACACGTATCTCCTTAGGTTTCAAAGCTAAGGTCTACTTGGATGATGCTGGGTTCATGATGTGGACTACTGAGCTGGCAGTGAGCCAGGCCTCTCAGGAGCTGGAGAAAACACAGCATTGTGTGCCTGCTCTCTGCTCCCTGAAGAAGGCCTCCACCCTAGACATACATGCAAGAGGCTTTGTTTTGGCGCCAATTCTCTATGAACCGAGCTATAAAAATAATCTTAAACCAGATGTGGTGGTGCACGCATAATCCCAATACTTAGGATGCTGAGACAGAGGATTGCAGGTTTGAGACCAGCCTCTTAGCGAGGCTCTCAGCAACTTATCAAGACCCTCTTTCAGAATAAAATAAAACAAGGCTGGGGATATAGCTCAGAGGTAGGATACTTCTAAATTCAATCCCCAGTACCAAAAAAAAAAAAAAATAATGTATATACACAGCATGAGAATGAAGAGAGTTCTAGTTACATAGAAACCACTCCATAGATGTGAACTTTGGGTTACTTAACTTCTCCAAACTTCAGTTTCTCCATCTGTCAGTAATATCAGTGTCCATCTCATAGGGTTGTGTTGAATATGAAATAACATGGGTTTTGTGTAAGGCTTGGTAGTAAATGATGGTCATGGAGATGTGAATGTCTGTGCTCTTGTTCTCCTCCTTACCCCTGCCCCTTGACACTGTGTAAGCAAAGAAATGCCTTTGGTTCTACTCTACTTGTAAACCAGACCAAAGGTAGAGAGTGATCTACTTACCAAATGATAGGGTCTGTGACTATTTAGAGTCCTTTTGCATTTAGCCTGGTACCTTTTTGTCACACTTCCAATCATCAGACTTCTACCCTTGCTTTATAACTTAACTTTCAACTTTACCAGTCTCCATCAACTTCTGATGTTAGTTCAAGCTTCAGAAAATAACAGTCTTTAAATATCCCTTACTTCACCAAAAATACAGAGGATGAGCCACAAAAAGAAACTTTGAGCTCATCAAATTAGAAGTATTGACCTCTTTGCCAAGATTGAAGGAAAAAACCCACACTAGTCTAATGGATAATGAGCCAAACATCAAGTTGTAAGGAGACTTTGTTTTTGTGATAAAGAAATGAAAAGAGGTTGGGAAAGTTGAAATCATACCAGACATACAGATCATTAGTTCTAGAAAGTACAAATATTTCACTAACTCTATGGCACTTTGCCCTATGAGATCTATAAACCAATGCCCTAAGAAAACTTTCTCTGATTTTATTGGGAATGATCTTCTTTGTGTCATTTATAATGTTGGGGATTATATGCTACTCTGTAGCATATTTTATGATGTAGGGTGCTATAATACCAAATATCAAAAATCATTATGAAGAACCTTGAGAGTTCAATTCGTCTGTCTCACCACCTTTACATTCGACATCCCCAAATGGTTCCAACACTAACCTCAATGGCCTAGAAAGAGTAACCAGGACCTTTGAGAGGCAGTGCAAACACAATTTACCCTGGACTTCAATTTCTGCTTTAAGAGGCTCCACAAAGATTGGTTTCTGTGCTTCTATGACGTGGTTCTGATTGATAGTTGTACGTCTTTTTCCTCCATAGATTACCATGGCATTATGCTACAGATAACATGCCTCTCTTGTGTATAGAAATTTGCCTCGTATCACTCATACCTTCCTCTTATTCTCTAGGTACACCTTTCTCCCCGGTGCTGCCCTTAATTCTGAAAGACATGATCCTGAACATCATAATGTTGAATGTTGAAATTTCAAAGATCAAAATCCCTAAAGTCTAAAATCCCCTAAATCACAGTCCCAAAGGATTGAGATCTTGAAAGCCACAATTCCCATTGGGAGGGGAAGAGGGAGGACCACACAAGAGAGGTAGAGATACGAATTCTCTGAAGGGGTTAGTGCATTTTCAGTTGTATATGGGAGAGTTGCATCATGAGAGTTGGAACAGTACCTAGAAACTGGGTAAAGCATTAACTTGAGTGTGTCTGTGGGGTTGTTCCCAGAGGGATTGCCAATTGAGTCTGAATGGAATAGGTGGGGAAGATGTGCCTTCAGTGTGGGTGAGCACTATGCAGTCTGCTGGGGCCCAGAGGAACAAATGTAGAAGGTGAATTGGTCTGTCTCCAAGAGCTTGGACAGAGTACTCCTCTGCCTTAAGCATCAGAACTCCAGGCTTGCCAGGCTTTGGACTCTACAACTTAAATCAGCAGCTGCCGAGTCCTCAGGCTTTTAGCCTTGGATTGAGAGTCACACCATTGGCTTCCTGGTTTCTGAGGACTCTGACCTTCCGGAGTCTCTGTGTATGTCGTTGTACATGTACATGTTGTTGAAACTTCCCCATTAAGTGAAGGGGTGTCCTTTTTTAATTTTTTACATCTGCACTTGAGTAAGATATATTTCTTAATATCTTGACTCTCTGGGTGACTATGTGGTGGTGACCTGTCACAGATTTTTATTGATCTCATCAAAAGACTTGGGTTGTCCATCATGGCATTTCAGATGACTGTAGTTGTAAAGCTGGGAGCACACAATTACCAACCATAGTGGTATGCACTAAATACATTTTGCTTTGTGTGTGTGTGTGTGTGTGTGTGTTTGTGTGTGTGTGTGTGTGGTACTGGGGATTGAACCCAGAGGCATTCTACCTCTGAGCTGCACCCCCAGCCCTTTTTAGTTTTTGTTTTGAATCAGGGTCTCATTAGGTAGTTGAGAGTCTCTTAATTTGCTGAGGTTGGTCTTGAACCTGCGATTCTCCTATCTCAGCTTCCCAAGTACTGGAATTACAGGAATGTGCCACCATTCCCAGTTTATGTTTTGCTTTTTGACCTATTTATTTATTAATACAGTTTGCTTATAACTGTTCTACTTGTGCAACTATTTTTAGTGTATCTGAGTGTTTATTCTTAGAAAATATGTATGTTATTATCACCTACTTTATTGTATAAGTGACCTATGAAGTGTTCTTTTGTGTATTTATGTTTCTCAAATAACTCCTTTAAAAATGTAAATAAATGTATTTTAAAGAATTTTAAAATTCTTTAAATTTAAAATTTTTTTGTGGTACTGGCGATTGAACCCAGGGGCATTCTACCTCCGAGCTATACCCCAGCCCAATTTTTTATTCTTTATTTGGAAACAGGGTCTCACTAAGTTGCAGAGGGCCTCACTAAGTAGCTGAGGCTGGCCACGATCCCGGATCCTCTGGTCTCAGCCTCCCAAGTACTGGGATTACAAGCGTGCGCCACCACTCCAGGCTAAAGATTTATTTTTTAAAAATTATTTTTTCCAGAATTATATTTTAGGGAGTTTAATCTTTTAGAATTTTAGACTTTAGGAATTTTCGGCTTTAAAGATTTTGATCTTTCAGGATTTCAACATTTGGGATTATGGTGTTCAAGATTGTGTCTTTTGTTATTATGGTACAAGCCCCCTTTTTCCTACCTAAAACCATTCCTTTTTTAATTCTCTCAACCGAAAATCACTGGTATAGGCATTTACAAAATGGCTATGGAATTATAAGATCTCTGTACTATGAGAGGTCACAAACATATTTATGCCTCCCTCTTCCTAAATCCATCAACTCTAGTCCTGCTGAAAGTGTCAAAGTCAGCTCTCTTTTAATCACCTGCTTTCCCTACAAGACTTTCTCATTTCAGAAGCCATAGCCTTCATTTTCTTCTTTATGTCTTCATTTGTCTATTACTCTCTCTGGGAAGATGGTCTAGTGAGCAATGTGGTGAAAAGAAAATGTGATTTCCTCTTGCACTACTTAGATTAGAAGTGGGAACGCTGGTTACATTGCTCTACAGGCAGCAGAGATGCTACTCAAAGGGCTTGCTGTTGCATGCCTCCATCCTCTCGTGAAGGCTAATCCTGCTATAGTAATGGAAAAGAAATGAATACAGATGTTTATATGCTGAACTAAAATATCCTCTTTGACCTTTGGAGGTTAGAGTATCCAAAGAGGCTCTGATCAGTGTTCTCTGCAGCTGTCAGAGATAAAGGAGGCACGTTTACAAATCAGGGTTTGCAGGAGGAAAGGGGGAAGGTATGTGAGCTTTGGGCAGGGTGTTAATGTCATTCTAGCTCAGCCCTTTACCCTGCTGCCACCAACAACCACCACTTGGTTATGCCAATTTCAGAAAACCTGGTTAGGATATGAATTAGAATATTTATTCATACTGTTTTTAGTGAAAATAAATTATATTTTACTTCAGCGCATTAGTGGCAAGATGTCTTTCAGATAATGTAGGCAGGATTCTGGGTTAGAGAGTATATTCTTCTGTCTTCACGTAAAGGCATGGTCAACTCTTATCTTTCCTGTTCCCAAGCAGGTTCGGGGGAACAAGGCTGTTTCCAGTTGTCACATCCAGCAACTCCTCCTCCCAATGCCTGATGGGATAGCTGGACATCATGGCTTTTGGCATGGTGTTCCTACCTTGTTTTATGGCCTAACAAAAGCAGTAGGAAGAACCAAGATCATACATAGCTGTTGTTGTTGTTTTTTTGTTTTGTTTATTGGCTTGTTTGTTTTCAATATGGTGCACTGATAACTTCCACACTCTGGGGAGGGGGTCTTAGCCTCAGTTTCATCAGTCAACCCTATTTTACCTCCCTCACCCCATAATCATACAAGCACACAACCAAACCCCTTAGAGGAGGGGTCACATCTTCACTAACTACACAAATACTCTCATGCTTGTCACATGTCTGATTTTCATAAAGCGGAGCTTGGACCATGTTGCCCCCACCGCTTCCCATCACTGGTGCTAATGCTCTGCTGTGACCTGCAAGCTCCTGGCCCAGGCCCTCAGAGAGCTGGCCTCAGTTTCCCTTTCTACTTTTTCTTCTCTAGCCTCTAACCAAATTGGACTGCCCATTGCTGGAGAACTTTCCTCCCACCTTTGTAAAGTCTTTAAACATGGAATTCCCTTTTCCTAGATGGATCTTTCAATTTCCAATTTCTTAGAAACCATCCCAAATGTCATCTTCTTCATAAACCCTTTCCTGTCTAATCTCTTCTGAAATATAGGCAGACTTTTTTTCCCCTCCTTTAAGCTTCTGCATACTTTGTATGTTTCTTTACTTTTTATCAGAACTATCCTTATCAGAACTATCTTTATGCTAGACTGCAAGTACTAAAAAGGAGCAGGGGTTAAGTTTCAAATGTCTTTCCAAGCCTTGTAGTGTTAGGCAGGCAGAGTGCCTTATACACACACAAACATATACACACACAAATTATACTTAAGAATAGCAATAAAAAGTTACATTTCAGTATGGAATATAACTATATAAATATAGTATAAATATAACTATATAGTTAAAACTATATAATTTATGACTAGATACAGTTATAAACTATATTTATAATATAATAAACTACATTTATATAAATATATTTATTTAGATATATAAACTATATTTATACTATAGTTTTAACTATATAAATATAGTTATATTCCATACTAATTTTTCAGTATGGAATATAATACAATATTAATATAACATTATACTAATATTCCTGTATGGAATATAATGTAATAGCAATTATATATGAAATTCAACACAAACTTCTGTGCCCACTGAAATCAAATGATGGAGTGAAACCAAACTAATATTCAGGATATTGTATGTAATTTTTCAGAAACAGAGCTTCAGAAAGACTCTAAATTTACCACTCTAGAAATCATACCCAGTTGTATCTGTCCAACTCCAGCTTGGAATTTAGGGAGAATGATAAATCACTAAAGTTGTGCCACAATTCTGGGGAGAAAGATTCTATAGAAACATTAATAATATTTTGTCAAAGAATAATCAAATGAAGAAGTTAGGTTTGTTTTTTTGTTTGTTTTTAATGTGAATTTAGGTTGGGACTCCTAAATAATCTCTGGAGAAAAATAAAATCTGGTTTATGTTTCATGCCAGAATATATTCTAAATGAGACAAGGATTTAATTTTTTTAGGAAAGTACTGAAACCACGAAATTACTAGAAAAACAATGGGAAAACACACAGGTGTGTGTGTGTGTGTGTGTGTGTGTGTGTGTGTGTGTGTGTGTATGTGTGTGTGTTCTATATACACACTCTAGGGAGGGGGTCTTAGCCTCAGTTTCATCAATCATTTCATCATCCCTATCATACCTCTCCTACCCCATAACCCCAACGTATATATACTGTCTATACATATGCCATATATGCATATACACATCTAAAACCTTGAATGGGAACAGGCCTTCTAAATATCAATTTTATTTTGCATTGTAAAATGCTATCATTAAAAGTAGAAGACAAATGATGACTAAAATGCAATTCCTTTAAGAAAGGGTTAATTTTCCTAATATATAATAAATTCTACAAATCAATAAAAAATCCAGTAAAAATTTGAGAAGAGATTTGAAGGTAGTTTACAGAAAATAATATACTGATAGTTTTTTATTTGTATGAAAAGATGTTCAGTTACACATCTGAAAAAGAAAGAAATTTAAACTTTAGATGAACAAAGAAAGTGACCTGAGGGAGTTGGGAGGGGGGTGGAGGGAAACACACTATAGCACATGATGTACATACACAAACCTATAAGACTCAATCACTATCCGGAGCATGAAAGGGAGGGAAGGGGGAGGGAATAGGGTGGAACTTGAGGGAGGGCTAAATGAGCAATGTGTGCATGTATGATGCTGCTACCCTGATGTGTATCAAAATGTATAATTACAACGCACCAATAAATGAATATAAAAATAAATAAATAAAATTACACTGAGTACTATCTTTCACATATTAGATTGGCAAACATCAAAAAAGTCATCCATATGGTTTGACAATGGTTCGATGAAACAAATGCTCTTACATATTACAGGTAGAAGTTTTCAAAGGAGAAAAATATGTAATATTTATGAAATTTTTAAGTGAATATACCTTGTAACTTAGCAATTCCCTCGGCACTTGAGCTCACAGACACTTCCCACGTGTGTGAAATGATACAAGTACACACCTCACATCACAGCACCATTTGTCACAGCAAATCATAGAGACGAGCCAGATGTCTGCCACTGGGAGGTTTGTTAAATTATTATTAGTTCTTTAATAGAGTATGTGGTTCAAAAAAGAATGAGAAAGCTCTCTGTGCCCTGATGTGGAAGGTTATCTATAATATAGAGAATGATTTCTAAGATATATTGTTAACTGAATATAGCAAGGTACAAACTAAGACTTATTTGTTTAAAAATGTAAAAAAAAAAGGGCTGGGCACAGTAGCTCATTGATAGAGCTCTTGCCTAGCATGCAAGGGGCACTTGATTTGATCCTAGACACAAACATAAATAAAGACAGAAAAGTGAGTTAAAAATGCCTACAATTTTTTAAACTTCATGTAAAATATTTTTGGAAGAAAGCAAAAGAAAATGATAAAAGTTGTTTGCCTGTGAGAAGAAGAGCAGGTGACAGGGTTACTGGAAGTAGGAGGGATTTTTTTTTTGCAGTACCGGATTGAACGCAGGGGCGTTCTACCTCCGCGCTATGCCCCTGGCCCCATTTTTTTTATGCTTTATTTTGAAACCGGGTCTCACGAAGTTGCAGAGGACCTCACTAAGAGACAGAGAGAGAGAGAGAGAGAGAGAGAGAGAGAGAGAGAGAGACACACAGGGAGAGAGTGAGAGCTGAGGCTGGCCGAGAACCCGGATCCTCCGGTCTCCACCTACCAAAGTACTGGGATTACAAGCGTGTGCCACCACGCCCGGCCAGGAGGGAATTTTTAAAAATAATAAAATTGTGAAGCTGGGTGTGGTGGTGCACACTTGGGAAGCTGAGACCGGAAGATCTGGGTTTATGGCCAGACTCAGCTACTTAGTGAGGCTCTCTGCAACTTAGTGAGACCTTGTTCCAAAATAAAGAATAAAAAATAGGGCTGGGGGTGTAGCCTGGAGCTATAATGCCCTTGGGTTCAATCCCTGATACCGCCCCCAAAAAACCAAACCTGTATATACTTTTGTAACTTTTGAAATTAGTTACACCTAATTAAAATATCTACTTTAAATGCATATGATTTTGATGAAATAAATATTGGTTTCATCCTTTTAGCACAATGCTTCTCTATGAGGGGCCTACAGGGATTCCTCTAATGATCCAGTCAAAATGCAAGAGCAAAAGGGCCCCACTTTGATTGCCAGCCAGTCCAAGAAGCACTGGGGACTTTAGAGTTCACGTTCAGGAATTTCTGTGCTGCAGCTTGAAGGCTGGAAGGCAGATGGGAAGAAAGCTCTCTTGGAAAGCATCCACAGGCGAGCTCATATCTCATAATTCATCTGGATTCTCCAGTTTCTTACAACCTGTGCTCTGCCTCAGCCAGAGGTGGTCAGTATTTGGCTTAATCATCAAGTGAGCTGTTTTCTTGTTTGTGTGGACTCAATAACATACTTGGAGAGAATGAGCTCTTGTACTTGAGGTCTTAGAAACGTGGAGAAGCCAGCGTTCTGGGTCTTTGCTTGCTGTGAACGTGGAGCAATGTCCTCTAGTGGCTTCCCATTCTCCTGGGGAAGCTTCCTTCAGCCGCCAGCAGTCTGGGCTCTGCTCTTTCTGTCTTGGAGGGCCCAATGTGAACACATTTACATTAACAGACCTCAAGCAAGCAGAGGGAAGCTAGGGCTTAATTACCTGGCCTCTCTCTGCTTTCACCTTTTAAAAAATCTAAGCCAGGTGTGATGGCACATGCTTGTAATCCCAGTACTTGGGAGGCTGAGACAGGAGGATCCCAGGTTCGCAGACAGCCTCAGTTACTTAGTGAGATCTTGTTTCAAAATAAAGAATGAAAAATAGGGCTGGAGGTGTAGCTCAGAGATAGAATGCCCCTGGGTTTCAATCCCCAGTACTGCAAAACAAAAATCAAAAAACAAAAAACAAAAAACTATAACACATTTCTAACACATCTAAAACTACAATGACAGTTAACACACAATTTTAAGACTACCTTAAGAGAAAAGGAGAAAACTCTTCTTTGGAATTTGCTTGAATAAACTTTAATTATGCATTGGCTGCCACAAATGTAACTAATCAGTAAGTGCGTATTTAGGCACAATCCCCATCCATGCATTTCCATAGTTTCTGTGATTTTTTTTTAAAGAGATAACTTTTGAGTTGATTAAGAGTCTTGAACTGTGTTAGCATCAAGCGAAGAGAAATGGAGGGGTATGGAGAAGAAAAAAAGATGAAAGTTTGATGGCAAGGCTTGAAAAACACAAATAAAACATCATCAGTCTTAATTACGTCAGCAAGTCTACAAAATTCAGATCTCTCCAGAAGCTGCCAAGGGATGGTCCCTTCCTGCTGTCTTGCTGGGTAATGTTTTCAGACTCATTAACTTCCATTTACCAGGAAGGAAGTGCGTTCTCACAGGCATGAGAACCCAGGGACTTGCACAGGGCTGGGTATGAAGATGATACAGTGTGAATGAATGACGATGTTAGGCTTCGCAATCTCAATCTCTCTATTTTAAATCCTCCTCACTGAATTTCTGAGAGCCATTTGAAAGGAATAACGTTATTCCCAGCCTAACATTGTCGGGGTAGCTGCAGCTATTTTGTCTCACATAACCACTGTCTCCTCACTCTAAACTATATAGAAACTCTATAGTGTAAAGCCTATTTGTGTTAAATCTGTATCTCATGCCATTCCAGGTATTTGGAGTGTGACAGGTATGCATGGCAATATTCAAAACAAATAACAAAGCACTTAATGGAAATAACCATAGCTAACATTTATGAAGTATTCAATATGCGCCAAGCACGGTGTACCGAGATATACATCAAATGTTTTGTTAAATCACTCCTGGTGCTCTAAAAAATAAATATTAAGTGTATCACTCATAAAATCCTTATTTTCACTAGAACCAAAGCTCTCAAATCCCTAGTTTTTCTCTCTCCTCAAAAATGTTTTCATCAAAAACAGACAAA
Source organism: Glis glis (assembly GCA_004027185.1). Taxonomy (NCBI): domain Eukaryota; kingdom Metazoa; phylum Chordata; class Mammalia; order Rodentia; family Gliridae; genus Glis; species Glis glis. Next base: position 38,587 of record PVJS01014152.1, read on the forward strand.
TCTTTCCATGAGGCTATCCCCAGGCAATTGCCAGAAATAACTGATCCAAAGCTTTTCATCCTCAGCCTGAAAAAATAAAAAAAGCACCCATTTTCCCCAAAGGGGACCCAGTTTCCATATGGCTGCCTGCTTTCCCTCTTAGAGTTGTTTTTTTTTTTTTTTTTGCGGTACCGGGGATTGAACCCAGGGGCGTTCTACCTCCGCGCTACACCCCCGGCCCTATTTTTTTATACTTTATTTTGAAACCGGGTCTCACGAAGTTGCGGAGGGCCTCACTAGGTAGAGAGAGAGGGGGGGGGAGAGAGAGAGAGAGAGAGAGAGAGAGAGAGAGAGAGCTGAGGCTGGCCGCGAACCCGGATCCTCCGGTCTCCGCCTCCCAAAGTACTGGGATTACAAGCGTGCGCCACCACGCCCTGCTCTCCCTCTTAGAGGTTTATGCCTGACATCAGCGATAGGGAGCACATCTGATTAGAGAGCGCCTAATCAGTGGGAGGAGGGTGGTGGATGAAAGAAAGTTTTCTAGATTCTCATGGGGGTGATAGGCAGGACCAGGTGGCTATTGTATGCTGCACCCCTGGTCCTTTACAAGTGGTGGGCCCATACATAAAACCTGAGCCACAGTGGCCAAGAAGGGGCAGATCCAGACTAGGAAATTTATTTCCAGGGTGGGACCCTTCATTGCTCGCCAGTTTCCACCTGCACGCCCGATCCTTCCTCCCTGCCTTGTTTTTGTAAACTAGGCAAAGAACTTTGTTAACCTTTAACTTTATTCCCGATTTCTTCCACTTAATTAGCTGCAAAGAATAAGTTATGTATAAGCAAAAATGGAAAAGACCTGCAGTGACCAAGGTGCTCGGACTTAAAAATATTATTATTTTTTTAACGTGCTTTTATTGGTGCATTGGATTCTTACATCGCAATGAATATCTATTTGATGTTAATATACATGCACACAGCTCTTAGTGTCCCTCCTGTTCCCCCCCACCCATATGAAATACTGAGAATGATGTTGGTATATTTTCACATGTACATATTGTTTATGATAGTAATTCCACTGATTCGCTTCTTTCTTGCCCTTCCCCTTCCCTTGTTTTATCAGATTCATAAAACAATTTTTTTTTTGCAGTACTGGGGATTGAACCCAGGGGCATTCTACCTCCGAGATACACCCCCAACCCTATTTTTTATTCTTTATTTTGAAACAGAGTCTCACTAAGGTGCGGAGGGCCTCACTAAGTAGCTGAGGCTGGCCATGAACCCGGATCCTCTGGTCTCAGCCTACCAAGTACTGGGATTATAAACGTGCGCCACCACACCCGGCTCATAAAACAATTTTTCAAAGTAGTCATAAGATGGCAGCTCTCAGTAATTCTTCAAGTTTTATCTTCTTTAGAAATTGATTCAATTCAGTATGCCTCCTTCTTGAAAATTTCAATAAAATTCTCCAGAAGATCTGAAATCATCATCATCATCATCATCACTACCACCACCACCACCTTCACCACTACTACCATCATCACCATCATCATCATCATCATCATCATCGTCGTCGTCGTCGTCAACATCCTGGTCTCCAGTAACAAATGGTGCTTTTCCATCCATAGATTGGGCAGAGCATCAGCCAGTCTCTTTTAACTGGTTAGAGTGTCTGCATCAAGCTTGTTAAAACCCTGGGCAGACAGTCTGGTGCAGTAGCCGCTTTCTTTCAGCATGGTCTGTAGTGGTGAAAGTGTGTACTGCTGGTGATCTCTAAACTTGGCGTTGTTAAAGTACGTCACTGGTCCTTAGTTTGTAAATATATTCACCTTTTTAATTCCAGAGATATTGGTGACCACTAACTTCTTTAAGAAGAATGAAGTTATTTATCATTTGTTGCAGCTGTTCTATGGACTGTCTTCTTTCTGAAAACACTTTCTTTCTCACCAAAGCCCACTTGTGCCTCAGTTTGGTGAGTTTCTCCTGGTTTATGATAGTTGTTTTGATCTTGTTGGAATGGAAATGACTGGGGGGGCTCTAGGGCTGGGGCCCATGGGGTTTCAGGCAGATCATCTGAGATTGGGTATACGTATGCTGGGACATAAGGGTCAGTGTCTGTGATAGTTAATCTAAGTTGTCAACTTGACCTGATCATGACACACCCAAGATTATGTGATTTTGGGTGTGTAACAGCAGATTAAAGAGAAAGCCCTGCCCTGAATGTAGGCAGCAGGATTCTGATAGGTGCGGACTTAGATAAAGAGGGAGAAGCCACGTAGAGTGTGTGCGACTCATTCCGAGGAAAGCGCATC
>PVJS01014153.1:0-40855 GCA_004027185.1 Glis glis
CTAGGTTGATGAGAGTCTCACTATTTGCTGAGGCTGTCCTTGAACCTGCAATCCTCCTGTCTCAGCCTTCCAAGTACTGGGATTACAAACATGCATCACCACACCCGGTTCCTTTTTAAAAATTTTAAACAGGGTCTTGCTAAGTTGCTGAGGGCCTCACTAAATTGCAGAGACTGCATTTATACATTTTGGTTACATATACAGTTGGCAACAGTTAGGGGTATTTGGAGTTCACTGATTGGCTTGTCACACCTGAAGAAGTTAGGGACTTTTCATCATTGTTCTGATAGGCCCCACCAAGCGGTGGTTTCCGTGAGAATATCTCTTGGAACTATTGGTTTAGGCCCTACCATTGTTCTGATAGGCCCCACCGAGCAGTGGTTTCTGTGGGAACATCTCTTGGAACTGCTGATTTAGTTTCTGGGAAACAGAAACTTAGGCCTAGCCTAGTTCCTTCAGAAGCACAGCCTGTCATGGCTGTTCTTCGGCCTCACATCCTATACCCTCTTCTCTTTATTTTCTATAGAATGAAAAGAGTGAAGATAGCGACAATGAAAAGTCATGAAATCCCATTAATTTGATCACTTGCAGTCATAGTCAGTGTGTGTCACATGGTAGATGTTCAGCAGAGAGTAGATAAGTAGGTGAATGTGTGCCCGCGCCCGCATCCTTACAGGCAGGTGGCAGGTACAGCTGGAGACACGTGCTTGGGCCAGACTCCCTGGGTCTGCATTTTGGAGACTCCATTTTGTAGCTGGGAGAACTTAGTCACTTGATTTCTGTCTCAATTTACTTATTGAAAGTAGGAACAAATACTCTCTACCCTTTAAAGTTACTGTAAATTAAACGAGCTAGCAAATAATAGGAGTGGAAAGTAATGCCTAGTACATACATTATATTCACTAAGTGCTGAAGTTTCCTATGTAATCTCATTTTATCCTAATAGCCACTTGATAATATAACCGAGACAGGTATTTCTGGATCTAACAACTGAGGAATCTCAAGTTCTCAGGATGGCAAGAAAGGTGTACAACATTCAGTTCTGATTCGAGGCCTGATTTTCTACATTAAAGATATTTGTTTAGTTTTAAAGATGATTAAATAATATTTTAAAAGAAATGCAATTAGCTTTGATTTCAGTAAAGGTTATGGGTCTTACAAAAGGTCAAAATCACTTTCTGTCACTGGGCGTGGTGGCTCACGCTTGTAATCCCAGTACTTGGGAGGCTGAGACCAGAGGATCTGGGTTCGCAGCCAGCCTCAGCTACTTAGTGAGGCCCTCTGCAACTTAGTGAGACCCTGTTTCCAAATAAAGAATAAAAGATAGGGCTGGGGGTGAAGCCTGGAGGTAGAATGCCCCTGGGTTCAATCCCGGTACCGCAAAAAAAAAAAAAAAATCACTTTCTGTCGATGAACGAGATGAAAATACGTTGTATGAAATAACAAAGATGAGAATGGGTGCTACAGAAATAACGAGCCCTTATCAAAACACCTCAGTGGCTCTGGGGAAGAGTGAAAGAAGCACTTTAGAATAACTGGGGGAAAGAGTAAATAAATTTAAAACAGAACAATACCTTCTTTATTCTTTGGTGTGAGCGCAGAGCTTTTGCTGAAAATTCACTTTGCTCTAAAATGGCCTAATTTTTCCTTTGAATTTGCATTTCCTTCCTGCCCAGATGCGACTGGCAGCAGCCCAGTTGTAGTTTCACAGAAATGATCGTGTTCCAGCACCTCAATTTGGATCTGGAAGGGTCCCTTGTCATTTGTTTCCTTGCATAATTTGTCAAACTTTGCAAGATGCACACCACAATTCTGCCAACAAAGAAGAGGAAGTTTGGGTCTTGTTCTGGGTTTACTGTTACATTGTTGGGGAAAGTATTAACACATTAGCAGTTTGGAACTGAGGACAGGCTTTTGGGCAAGGAATATGAAAAAACTAAAGCAACAAGGAGACTTGACACATTATTTATACATTTGGTGATCTCATTCACTCGTCCAGGGAAATCAGACCGGCAGCCGCCAGCCCAAGGTTAATTTTGTGTTTTTCTCAGCTAAGGAACAGAGTGTGCTATTACACAGAGGGAGAAGTGAGGACTTCTTAATTGGCAGAGAGGAACTTCTGCTATATAAGGAGATATTCCAATCGCTGGAGATCAATAGAAATGCTTTTGAATTTTAAAGTTCTATGGTGTTCACTGTTTCACGTAAATCCTTCACAATGCTAGTATTTAAAAACCCTGCATTAACTCCTTAGAAACAGAAGAGGGCATCTCACCATGTCTTATGTTGGATTTTTTTTAGAATGAAGAGGAAACTGGCCTTTGAATGAAAATGAAAATAAAAGTTTCCTTTTCTGAATGACTTGTAAGAAATAAAAGTAATTTTTTTCTATCAAAGTAGCAAGGTTGACTAGACTCTTCTAGAGTCTTAAACTTTGTTCCAAAACTCTAGCATGTCCTAGAAATAAGTCAATCACTCCAGAGTTGTACTTTAAACTTTGTTTCTTTGCTAAACTTTGTTTCAGAATTCCTGTCTGTTTTAGAAAATAGACAGTTACACAGAGTTGTGAACCAAACACTCACCAATCAGGGCAAGGGGCAGGTTCCGGTTAGAGATAAACACTGAGTGGACTGCCAGCTTGGCATGCTTGCTTACCAGACTCTGCTGGTTTCACACCCTTCTGGAGAAGTAAATTGCCTTGTCAAGTTAATTTCAGTTTCATAAGTTTTTATTTCCGGCTTCCCTAGAATCCGTTTCTAACAGAATGAATGGCACAATTTTGTTAATGTTTTTGGAAACTTAAATGTGAGTAAAAATGCTTTATCACTCTCTAGCTTCAAGAGACCTCAGAGATCTGTTGAAGTCCAGTTATAAGCTTTAAGATGTCATAAGCGGCTCCCAGTACAGTGCATTTAGACATGAATACCTTCTCCACTGGGCAGGCAGCCAGATGCTTAGGTAACTGCTCCTTAATTCTTTCATGTTCAAATCCCACTTGTTCTTAAAATTCAATCCAAGAGTCTGTGAATCTTTTAAAATTGCATGCAAAATATGTTTCTGCATTTTTTCTAGAGAAGGTTTGAAGTTTTAAACATACTATCTACCCCTTTCCTGGGATGAAATCCTGGCACATTTCCATGTTTGACTCTACCTTATATTAATTGGTTTTTCACTCTGTATTCTGTGTATATTTGAAGTTTCTGTTTATGATACCCTGAACAAAGTCTGTCATAATAATTACAATTAGAATGAAAATCTCAGGAGTTGCTTAATGTTTTAAACCACAACCATTATAGAATACAGCAACAAGTCCTTGAAAGTCTTTGATATTATTATTATTTTCTTCAGTACTGGGAACTGAACCCAGGGCCTCACACATGCTAGGCAAGCACTCTACCACTGACCTACATTCCCAGCCCTTTTTATTTAGAGACAGGATCTTGCTAAGTTGTGCAGGTTGGCCTTGTGTTATTGGGCAGAATTATTATGGCACAGGGGAAAGAAGCTAGGCTTTATGGCTCATTTGTGCTCGACAAATACTCAGGAGTCAAAGTGGCAGGAAAATAATGGGCTTTATTCAAAGCCACCTTTGAGGTCTTCTCCCCAGTTTGATAAAACTGCAAAAAATTCATTTCCTCCTTTTCATCGTTTGCTTATTTCTTTTGTGGGCAGGCAGCCAACAAAAACAAATCTCATCACCTTGGGATCCAGGGAGGCCTGGGCTAGGCTGTTGGTAATGCTTGGACTTGAGACCCTCCTGCCTCACACTCCCACGTAGCTGAGATTAGAGGTGTGCACTACTGCATCTGGCCTTTGATATTCTTTGTATTAAATTCTACACAAAATACAATAGACTTTTTACCCTGGTATGGTGGCGTGAGTGTGCAGTCCCACTTGGGAGGCTGAGGTGGGAAGGTCACTTGAGCTCATGAGTTTGAGGCCAACCTGGGCAACACAGTGAGACTCTGTCTCAAGAACAGGAAGGGAGGGAGGGAGGGAGGTGCCAGGTAGTTAAGCAGAAATGATAAGGCTCACTCCACTGGGAGTGACAGAAAGTCACTTCATCTTGGGCACTGTAGAACCTTGCCCACTAACCATCTACTTCATGGCCAGATAGTACTTTCTTAAATCTAAAAGGAACCAGGTGTAACCAGCCTAAGGGGCGTTCCAATTTTAGAGCATGCACAGACACTAAGCCCTTTCCAACATGGCAGAAACAGCACAGTTGTCCATAGTTGTGGTGCGAACTAGAAGGAACTGCCCTCAAATACATAATGCATGAGGGGGAGGTTTTCAGACCCACTATAAAACCTACCACATGGAAGACTACATTGCGCTTTCCACTCTGGAGTGGAGTGCTCCACAACACTCTCTGGAGCACAGCCCCTCCCTTCTAAAACGATTTTCTCTTTTAAAACTGTCCTCTCACTTTGCTAAATAAAACCTTTATGCCTATTCTATCTGTATCTCTCATCTGAAATCTTTCTTTTGGGAAGACAAAAACTGAGGGAAGTGCCACCCACTAATGGGAGGAAGGAAGGAATTTTAGATGGACCAAGAGGGAATTTAAAAATCACATCTAATCTAATCACATTACTTTCTGGTCCCAGAGAGAAGCAATGATTTGTCCAGAATTACATAGGCAGTTAAGGTCAGAGTTCAGGATTACAGACCAGTCTTACCATTTATTCCACATTCTTTTCCCTCAGAGCCTTGCTTGATCTAAAGCTTTCATTGGTCTAAAAATATGTGGAATATTGCTCTGCTCATGCATATATATTGCTGAGTTATATTTTATAATTTTGTAAACACTTTAAAAAGCAGAAAAATAGATTTTGTTTCTTTTTCAAGTTGTGCTAAATTGTTTCACCTAAAGCCGGGCATGGTGGCGCACGCCTGTAATCCCAGTACTTGGGAGGCCGAGACCGGAGGATCGCAGGTTCATGGCCAGCCTCAGCTACTTAGTGAGGCCCTCTGCAACTTAGTGAGACCCTGTTTCAAATTAAAAGAATAAAAAATAGGGCTGGGGGTGGAGCTCGGAGGTAGAATGCCCCTGGGTTCCACCCCTGGTACCGCAAAAAAAAAAAAAAAATTGTTTCACCTAGCAATGTTTAATTCAGTTTTATGAAAGGATGAATTTAGTGAGGGGAAAGTGAGTTTGGAAACAAGAAGGAGAGGTGGGGTAGGTGGAATAGGAAAAGTTTGCTCCCAATTTGACTTTTGGACTTTGTATAATACTTATCTTATGGCAGCAGCTTTGTGTTCATTGTTTTATTGTTATCTGTAGTGGCCCCATTCGAAACTTGGAATTGGCCCTTTGTAATATCTCTCTATTTCTGTGAGAGTGTCTAGAAAATCTAAGTTGGTCATTTTCTAAGAACCATTAAACTTTTAGGGAAAAAAAAAATCCTTGTTAGATGAGATATCTCATTCCGGAAGCATATCCTTATTCCCTGAACCCCAGAATTGGGGTAAAGATGAAGAATGCTTATAGTATACATTACTTGGTATTTAAAAAAATTCCCATTTTGAAGTACTCAGTTTGACTTGATTTATCAAATCAGTCAAATGTCTTACTTTGCGCTGGGAGTCTCCAGATATCGTTAATTGCCCTGGAGTAGAGCGTAGAGCTTTTGGGAACCAGAATGGCTGAGAACAGGCTCTTACTGTGGGTACAGATTTCATGTGCTAGTTAGGGCTGAAGTGCAAGGATCTTTTTGTTCTGTGGGGCAATGTTCAGGGTGCTTCCAGGACAATTAACTAAGACTCACTGTACTTTGTTCAGTGGCATTGGTGCCCACATGTTTCCTCATTAGTGCAGTTATGCAATGCATATGTTGGAATCTAAGCTGTCTATACTCTTTTTTTAAAAAAAAATTATAACTGGTATTTGTATATTTTTTGTTCTAAGTATGTGTTTTCTTTCCATATCTAGCCTCTTTTGCATCTCCAACCTGCCATAAATCTTTAACCATTTAAGAAAATATTTTTGGGGACCACAAGGAATTTTAGTTATAGGTACCTCCTTTTGGAAAGAGAAAAAGTCAGAGGTAGAGAAAGTTGCTCAAAGGGCTTTTACTTAGAGCAGACATCAATATTTGTAGAACCATAAGGGGAACTTTTTGTTGAAAAACATAATTATTATTTTCAAACATGATTTTTAAAAATTTTCAGAAAATGTGGGTAAAGTGGGTAATATGGAAAGCTAATGTAGATATTTAGCTATTTCATGACCCAAACCCTACTACCCAGTTTGTAAGGTTAAAAAAAATTAAGACTTAGCTGGGCGTGGTGGCACACGCCTGTAGTCCCAGTGCTTGGGAGGATGAGACAGGAGGATCATGGGTTCGAGGCCAGCCTCAGCAACTTAGACCCTGTTTCAAAATAAAAAAGAGATAAAGTAGAGCTGGGGAGGGGGAGCTCGAGGTAGAATGCCTCTGGGTTCAATCTCCAGTATCGTGCATGCACGTGCGCATGCAAACACACACACACACACACACACACACACACACACACACACACACAAATTAGGACTTGAATTTTCCAGGCAAATTAACTGCCCATGTTAATTCAATTTATTTGATGATTTCACTGTTCTCTATTTAATTTTATTTGTGTAGACATAATTTCATGAGTGTTTATATGTATTCTGTGAATGGACTATTTTTACAAAGCACAGTTGTCAATTTCACTAACACTGGACAATTTGAGAATGTTTCTAGGGGCCGTCGCTTTCCTATAATAATAAAGGCAAAGTTGTATATAGCATTTACTACTTACCAGGCTGGGAAACACAGAAACCAACAGACTGTTTTGTCCTACTATACACTTAACAAAGAGCACTTTTGTGACCAGATGTGTAGGTTTTTTCCCCATAGCACCCTGGCCTAATCTATCTTTGAGGATGGAATGTTTGAAGGCAAAAGTTGCTTTTCATGTGGGCTAGCCAAGACTGGCTAGATCAAAGATGGCTGCCAGAGTAACTGCCAGAGGACCTCTAACTTCATTATATTCTAATTTCCATGCTAAATGACATCCATTAGCTACCAGGACTGTAAACACCATACCATAAAAGGGAGAAAAATAGGTGGCACCCAAGATCTTTTTGTATGTATATGTGGTACTGGGAATTGAATGGAGGGGTGTTTTACCTCTGAACTTCATCCCCTGCCCTATTATATTTTTTATTTTGAAACAGGGTCTCCCTGAGTTGTGGAGGGCCTTTCTAAGTTGCCAAGGCTGGCTGTGAACCTGTGATCCTCCTATCTCAACCTCCCAAGTACTGGGATTACAGGCACGAGCCACCACGCCCAGCTGGCATCCAAGTTCTGAGAAGTCTCTGCCTGTTCTAGGAAAATAGGCATTGTTATATTATCCCGCCCCTCATTTTTTCTCCTCTATGACCTCTCAATCCTAAATGTTATGTCAATTTGTGAGCTAGTGAAGTGCCAAGTTCGTGATCCCACCAAAGACCACCAGGAGCCAATTCCAATGCAAAGTGCACGAGGGTCCTTTATTCAAGCTCCAGCTTGGGCTCCTAACGTGCACCAATGCAGTGGTCACAGGGAGAAGCCCCTTGCTCTCCGAGAACAAAGCTTTTATCCCTTAAGGAGGCAGCCCACCCCACCTTTACATTGATAGGTTAGTTTAAAACATAAGCTTGTTGGCGTTCCCTGGTTGGTTTAATTTTCGCACCTTAGGTAGGGGTCATCATTAGGGATGCATTAACCCTATATGGTGACATTTAAGCTGATTGGTCGGCCCACAGTACCTTTCTCAGGAATGTCCAGGATGGGTGGGGGGCCTGCTGACTGGTCAGAGTGGCCTCGCCTCATTATCTGCAAATTCCAGACCCGGGTGTGCTTGACACCGATTGGCTATTTCTAGGGGTTGCTAGGGGCAGGATCAGATTAGCACACTTAATGGTTTCTACAGGGTATGGGGCAACAGGCTATGGAAACTTAACTTCTAGAAAAACAGATACTTAGGCCTATTTTACTTAAAGCCTTAACTAAAGCCTGTCAAGAAGTCACTTTGGTCCTTCACTAGGCTCCCCTTCTCCATGTTCTTTGGCCACTGAATAAACTTGTGCTGTTGGTGTTCAGCTTTGGTTCTGCCCCACCTGCACCTCCACCATGCAAGGGTGGGGGACAAGCTGTTGGTAACAATATACTCCCACCTGAGATGCTCACTCGGTCAGCACTCTCACTGCCCTGACTCAATAAGTCTGACCACACACAACTTAGAGGAAGGAAGACTGTTTTGCTCACAGTTTTAGAGATTTCAGAGGTTCATGCCACGTCAGGCCTGGTCTGAGAAGCTCAGGGCATGGTGAAGGGAAGCAGAGAGAGGGAGAGAGCAAGGGCTCTGCTTTCACATCATGGAGGCTGGAAGCAAGAGAGAGAGAGAGAGCAGCAGAAGGAAGGACAGTCAACAGTCCCCAAGGCCACACCCCCAGGGGCCTCTCCTTAGCAACCAAGCCCTGCCTCCAGCGTGGCTGCCTTGTTCCCATGAGGGAGAGGGGGACACTCAAAATCCAAACCATTTTGGTGCCAATTCTATAAATTAGAGGTTCCCCTGACCCCTTCTTAGGTTTAATAATTTGCTAGAATGGCTACAGAACCCAGGGAAACACTTTACTTACACTTACCATTTCATTATAAAAGGTACAACTCAAAAACAGCCAGATGGAAAAGATGGGTGGGGCAAGGTCTGGGAGGGAGGGGCACATTATCTTCCAGGCCCCTCCACATGTTCAGCAACGGGGAAGCTCATCATGTCTTGAGTCCAAGAATTTTTACAGAGCTTAGATATCAGTACTCCCCCTCCCTCACACCACCATCAATTTCCTAGAAGTTGGTGAGTAGGACTGCAGGGTCCAGGCCTTTAATCATTTGTTCATTCTGGTGAGTGGCTCCATCCTGAAACTACCTAGGGATTCCACTCTAAGTCACCTCATTAGCATGAACTCATTATTGAAAGGGCTCATTATAAATAACAAAAGACATCCCTATCAGGAAATTTCAAGAATTTCAGGATATGTATGACAGGAACCAGGGACAAAGACCAAATTTATTTTTTCTTATGTCACATAGGCACTATTCTGAGTACTTAATCTCACTCTCAAAGTGGATGCTGTTATTATTCCCAGCTTATAGATAAAATAACTGAATCTCAGAGGCATTAACTAATTTGATCATAAAATCTTTGGGTTACAAAACCAGGATTTGAATTTAAGTAATGACTGTAGAAGAATCAGGGTACTCAGCCATTATACTATATAATCAATGAAACTTTGTCCAGCTTCTGTGTTACCTTCTGGCCTAGGTCAACCTGATCAGCAAGAACCCCATACTCTTGAATTATTTTCATTTCAAGAGATTATTTAGTTCTAATCGAGGGAAAAAACACATAAATGCAAATACTAATACAGTGGTAGGGGTGAAAGGAATTTCCTCTCTTGCTCTGAAGATTTGATAATTGAGTCTGTGGAAATAAACTGATACTAGATGAATAGGAGAAAAGGCATATAGGTTTATCGGGCATCCTGAGAATCTAGTAGCCCAGTGAAATTTAGAATCTCATGTATCCTCTTCATAGTGGAGAGGGAAGTAGGGGATGTAGCAATTTAGAGTGAGAGTAAATGATTTTTAGGGGAGATGAATCGGTCCCAAGAATAGATGATAGCCCATGACAGAGTTTCCCTGGGCTCTGAATGTGGCCTCAATTCTAGTTTTCTTTCTTTTTAGTTAATTTCCCCTGTTTGATAAGGGTGCAATGGGAACGATTGCACTCCTTCTGGAAGAACTTTCTGTTATGGTTTGGGATTCTTAGCTCAGTGTAGAAATAAAGAGCCAGAAAGCCTGGATGTGCTGCGAAAGTAGGGTTTATTGCAAAGCGAAAGGTACACTGGAGAGAAGTGAGGTGGAGTGCTCGAAAGAGATACTGCCCTCTGCCCCCCGGAACAAGGGGCTTATATTTAGGTCTTGCTTCCTTATCTTCACAAAGAAAGACCAGTCTAGTCTAACATCACAGAACAAGATATCATAAATCAGGGTATAGCTTCGTCAGTAACTGGGTGAGGTGACACATGGTGTTTCTCAATCCCCCTTTAAGTCCCAGTGTCTGTAACCCTTCAGGTCTGAGTGTCTCCATTTATCTTATCTTTGTTGCTATGCCAGCAGCCTGCCTGACGCAGCAGTACATGGCAGTACATGAATCATCTGCCTGTGACCGGGTCACTTTCCTTAGTCATATGAGAAAACTTCAGAGAAGGCTTCTCCATTCTTTGAGCAAAAGGGGAGAGAGACTAGGGAATGGCAGAAGGTCAGGGAGACCTCCATTCTGAGGCTGCTTTAGTTCAAAGTACTGGGCATGCCAAAGTACCATACTTTGGGGTACTGTGTGCTGAGGCCAGTAGGAGCCAGAAAGGTAGCAATGAGTGAAGAGCCTGAGTATGGGACAATCAGATAGCACTCTTAGTTTCTGTTTTTTTCTCCACACTTTTATTTATTTATTTATTTTATTAATGTGCCTTATTTGTGCATTATAGTTTCACATCATAATGTAGATCATGCTGACAATGGCATACATGCACTCAGCACTTGGTGCCCCCCTGCCTCCCCATTTCCCCCCTTCTCAATATAGAGTACTGAGGTTGACATTGGTATATTCTCATATGTACACATAGTTGATGGTAAATTTTCCATTGATGAACCTCCGTCTTTCCCCTCCCCTTCCCTTAGCTCACCTCTCTGGCTCCACTGAGGTTTCTACTCCATTATCTGGAGTCCCTCTGGTATTCCTATAATCCCTAGCTTGCCCATATTAGAGAAAAACATATGTCCCTTCACTTTCTGTGTTTTCCTAATCTCACTTAACATAATGTTCTCCAGGTCCTCCCATTTTCTTGCAAATGACATTATTTTGTTTTTCTTTATTGCTGAGTAGAATTCCATTGTGTATATTTCCCTTAATTTTGTAATCCATTCATCTGTTGATGGATACCTAGGTTGGTTCCATAATTTAGGTATTGTGAATTGTGTAGCTATAAACATGGGTATGCATATATTACTGTAGTTCTTTGATTTCAGCCCCTTTGGAACGATACCTAGGAGTGGTATAGCTAGATCATAAAGTGGATCCATTCCCAGCTTTCTGAAGAATCTCCACACTCATCTCCATAGTGGCTGAACTAGTTTGCAATCCCACCAACAGTGTAGAAGAGTTCCTATTTCCCCACATTCTCGCCAACATTTATTATTATTTGACTTCTTGATGATTGCCATTTTGATTGGGGTTAGATGGAGTCTCAGTGTAGTTTTGATTTGCATCTCCCTGATTGCTAATGATGTTGAACATTTTTTCATTTATCTATTGGACATTTATATCTCTTCTTTAGTGAAGTGTCTATTCAATTCAATTGCCCATTTCTTAATTGGGTTATTTGGTTTTTTTAGTATAAAGTCTTTTGAGTTCTTTGTATATTCTAGATATTAGTCCTCTATCAGAGGGATAGCTGGCAAAGATCCTTTCCCATTCCATAGGTTTTCTCTTTAGACTCTTGATGGTTTCCTTTGATGTGAAGAAACTTCTCAGTTTAATGCCATCCCACTTATTAATTCTTGTTTTAATTTCCTAAGCTTTCGAAGTCTTGTTGAGGAAGTTTCTACCTGTGCCTGTATGTTGGAGTGTTAAACCTATGCCCTCCTCTAGTGGCTTCACAGTCTCTGGTCTAACTTCCAGGTCTTTGATCCATCTTGAGTTGACTCCTGTGCAGGGCGAGAGATAAGGATTTAGTTCCATTTTTCTACAAATGCATAACCAGTTTTCTGAACACCATTTATTGAAAAGGCTGTCTTTTCTCCAACGTACATGTCTGGCACCTTTGTCAAAAATCAATTGGCTATAAGTGTGTGGATTCATTTCCGTATCTTCTATTCTATTCCATTGGTCTATGTGTCTGTTTTTGTGCCAATACCATGCTGTTTTTATTACTATGGCTCTGTAGTATAATTTGAAGTTAGGAATTGTGATGCCTCCTACGTGGTTCTTATTGCTGAGAATTTCTTTGGCTATTGTGGGTCTTTGTTTCTCCATATGAAATTAATGACTGAGTTTTCAAGTTCTATGAAGAATGACATTGGTATTTTGATAGGGATTGCATTGACTCTATAGATCACTTTTGATAAAATGGCCATTTTGATGACATTTATTCTGCCAATCTAAGAGCAAGGGAGATCTTTCCATTTTCTAAGATTTTCTTCAATTTCTTTCTTTAGTGTTTTATAATTTTCATTGTAGAGGTCTTTTACCTCCTTGGTTAGGTTTATTCCTAGTTATTTTATTGGTTTTGAGGTTATTGTGAATGGAATTGTTTTCTGCATTCTCAGTGGATTCATGATTGGCATATAGGAAAGATACTGATTTTTTTAGGTTGATTTTGTATCCTGCTACCTTGCTGAATCTGTTAATCAGCTCTAGTAGTCTTTTGGTTGAGTTTTTTGGGTTTTCTAGATATAAGATCATGCCATCTGCAAATAAAGATAATTTTAATTCTTCTTTTCCTATTTGAATTCCTTTGATATCCTTCTCCTGTCATTGCTCTGGCAAGAGTTTCGAGGACTATATTGAAAAGCAGTGGTGATAGTGGGCATCCTTGTCTTGTTCCTGATTTTAAAGGGAATTCCCACAGTTTTCCCCCATTTCGTATGATATTGACTTTAGGTTTACTGTATATTGCCTCAATGATGTTGAGATATGTTCTTTCTATTCCAATTTTCTGCAGTGTTTTTATCATGAATGGGTGTTGGATTTTGTCAAATGCTTTTCAGCAACTATTGAAATGATCATGTAATTTTTGTCCTTAGTTTTATTTATGTGGTGAATAACATGTATTGATTTGCACATGTTGAACCAGGCTTGCTTTCCTGGGATGAAACTAATTTGGTCATGGTACAATTTTCTTGATGTGGTTTTGAATGTGCATGGCTAATATTTTGTTTAGAATTTTTGCATCTATGCTCATCAATGATATTGGTTTATAATTTTCTTTTCTTGAGGTGTCTTCATTTGTTTTTGATATTAATGTGATACTGAACTCATAATAGGAGTTTGGAAGAATTCCATCTCTTTCAATTTCATGGAATAACTTGTGAAGTATTGGATTTAGTTCTTCTGTAAAGGTTTTGTAGAATACAGCTGGAAATCCATCCGGACCTGGGCTTTTCTTTGATGGTAGACTTTTTATTGCTGTTTCTATCTCTTTGCTTGCTATTAATCAGTTTAGGTTTTCTATATCCTCTTGGTTCAATTTAGGTGAGTTGTATGTGTCTATGAATCTGTCGATTTCTTCCATGTTTTCCGGTTTATTGGAATATAAATTTTCAAAATAGGTTCTGATGATCCTCTGGATTTCCCCACTGTTTGTGGTGATATCTCATTTTTCATTTCTGATTTTAATAATTGGGGTTGATTCTCTCTTTCTTTTGTTTAGGTTGGCTAGGGGTTTGTCAATCTTGTTAATCTTTTAAAAGAGCCAGCTTTTTGTTTTGTTGATCCTTTGTATTATTTTTTATTCTTTATTTTGTTGTTTTCTGCTCTGATTTTATTATCTCCTGCCTTCTACTGGCTTTGGAATTAGATGGATCCTGTTTTTCTAGGTCCTTGAGGTGTGTCATTAGGTTGTTTATTTGGTCACTTTTTGTTTTTGTTATGTGGGCATTCAGTGCTATAAATATTCCTCTTAACAGTGCCTTCATCTTATCCCATAGATTTTGATATGTCATGTCTCTATTTTTGTTTAATTCCAGGAATGTTTTTATTCCTCCCCTTATTTCTTTTCTGATCAGTACTCATTCAAGAGTGTATCATTCAGTCTCCATGTGTTTATGTAATTTCTTTTGGTCTTCCTGTTGATTTCTACTTTCATTCCGTTATTATCTGAGAAGATGCAGGGAATTATGTTACATTTTTTGAATTTGCTGGTACTTTCTTTGTGGCCCAGGATGTGATCAATTTTGGAGAAGGTTCCATGGGCAGCTGAGAAGAATGTGTATTCAGCTGTTGCTGGTTGAAATACTCTGTGCATGTCTATTAGGTCCATTTGGTTTATAGTGTTCTTTAGGTTTGAAGAGTCTTTACTCATCTTTTGTCTGGAAGATCAATCTAGTGGTGTGAGTGATGTGCTGAAGTCTCCCACTATTATTGTATTTGGGTCTATTTGAGACCAGATGTCCCATAGAGTTTGTTTAATAAAAGTGGGTGCACCCATATTTGGGGCATAAATGTTCACTATCATTATATCTTCTTGTTGGATTGTTCCTTTTATTAATAAGATGTGACCTACTTTGTCTCTTCTGATGTGTTTTAGTTTAAAGTCTGTTTTGTCAGATATGAGCATTGCTACTCCCGCTTGTTTTCAGTCTCCATTTGCAAGGGATATCTTTTTCTATCCTTTCACCTTTGGCATATGAATATCTTTGGCTGTATAGTGAGTTTCCTGTAAGCAGCATATAGTTGGGTTATGTTTCTACATCCATATTGCTAGTCTATGTCTTTTAATTGGGGAATTAAGTCCTTTGACATTCAGTGTTATTATTGAACTATGATTTTTGTTTCCTGTCCTTTTGAGTTCTATTTTCTGTTTGATGTAGTGTTATTTCTTCTATGCTTAGTTGCCCATCTGGTGGAGTTCACCTCTTCTTTGGTTCTGGGATTTGTTTCTTTTTTCTTCTTTGTGTTTTACTTCTTCAAGTATTTTCTCTAGTGCTGGCTTGGTAGTCAAGAATTCTTTAATTTCTGTTTGTCTTGGAATGTTTTTATTTCTCCATCAATTTTGAATGATATCTTTGCTGGATTAACAGTCTTGGTTGGAAGTTGTTTTCTTCCAGGGTCTGGAGTACCTCATACCAGTCTCTCCTGTCATTCATGACTTGGGTTGAGAAGTCTGGAGTGATTTTTATTGTTTTGCCCCTGAATGTCACCATTCTTTTGTTCTTGCTGCTTTTAAGATTCTCTCCTTGGCCTCTATGTTAGTCATTTTGATAATTACGTGGTGTGGGGAGGTCCTTCTTTGATCTTGTCTTAATGGTGTTCTGTATGTCTCCTGTAAATGGATATCCATGTATTTTTCTGTTTGGAAAATTCTCTGAAATTATTTCTTTGAAGAGGAGCTTTAATGGTCCCTGTGACCTGGCCCCTAACCTGCTTGTTACCATCACCATCACGTGAGGTACTGTCAGTCACTAGCATGCATGCATGCCGGGTATAAACTCTGCCAACTGGGAGATTGTTGAGTCCCTAGCCTGTAGTTGCAATCCAGTGAAGAGTTGTTGTGGTCTCTGTGCCTGCGGCCCAGCCAGGATGGCGCCACCACCCCTCTCCTCCCAAGGCCCAATCTCAAGCAGGGAGAGACTGTACAGTTCCAGGTCTGGGGCTTGGTTGGCTCAGTTTTTCAGCCCCTGGTACACCACTGCCAGCAGCAATGACACAAATCCTTGCTGGACCTCGGAGGAGCCACTGTGCAAGCACCTGAATGCAGTCAGGCATGAGACTATTGCTTTCCGATCCTTAACTTGGCAGGCTGAGTTATTTCTCCACAGCCACCATGCATAATTGGGTGTCCGTGGGGATCCCGGAGACCCTATAAGGGCACTGCGACCTGCAGACTGTGATTCTCTCCTGCCAGAATGCCCCTGGAGGCTGTTTGCTGATCCGAGCCTCTGCAGTGTCCTACACTGCAGTGTCCCCCACTGCCACCTTCACAGGCGTGATCCGCAAAGTCTTAGACCCTATGAGTCTATTGCTTGCCATGAGAGTCCCCGTGTCCGCACACAGTGGTCTCCTGCTGGGGCCTCTGGCTCTCTGGAGGGAGAGATGTGCTCTGCGGTTGCCACCGGGGCTGTCCAGGCTGTCCGGGCAGTCGGGTCTCTGTCAAGCATGGAACGAGGTGCTGACCGCTGATGATCTGGGTCGCTGCTTTCATACCAAGTTGCTAGCTTCTTTCTTTGCTGGCAGACTCTGGAAGCTGCAGTGTTGGTGGCTGCTAGCTCCAGTGAGGCCTGGCTAAGATGGCGCCACCGCTGCCGCCGCTGTTCCCCAGGTGATGTGCGTGGAGCTCCTTACTATCCGCTGTTCTGTCTTCTGTCTTTGGTTCTGCCACGTTTCAAAATTTTCGTTGTTTTGTTCAGTTTTTTATGCTGCTTGTCTGCTCTTGTCAAGAAGCTGTCTTCACAGTGATTGAGTTCCAAGTCTCAGCGTCTGAGACTTGCTGTGTCTCTCAGACACCATCTTGGTTCTTCTTCTCTGCACTTTTTTTTTTTTTTTGAGGTACTGCGGATTGAACCCAGGGGCATTGTACCTCCAAGCTACACCCCCCACCCCAGCCCTATTTTTTATTCTTTGTTTTGAAACAGGGTCTCACTAAGGAGGGCCTCGCTAAGTAGCTGAGGCTGGCCATAAACCTGCAATCCTCCTGTCTCAGCCTCCCAAGTACTGGAATTACAAACATGGGCCACCATGCCCAGCATCTCTGCACTTTTAATAGACATTTTTTTTCAGAAAAAAATTCTCTAAATATTCGATTGTATGTATTTCTCTGCATCAAAGAAAAAGAATGCAAGTGAAATGCTTTATGGTAGCTGACATTCACTGTCAATGCCAGAGAGACAATAGGGGCAGGTGAAGACCTTAACATATTGAAGATTGCTTGCCCTATCTTGAAAAGGTGGCCATTATTTGGTTTGTTACAATGAGTTTTTTCTCTCATGAAAAGGCAGGTACTTATATTTTTATATGAAATGTGTGGATTTTTGTTAGTTCAATATTTTGAAAGCAAGAAGAAGAACTAAAAAGAGCCTATTTTTCAGCCCAAGGTTGCCAGTTAGGAGGGTATCTTGTAGCTGTGTTTGTGGGTATGTGCAGGTGAAAAAAATAGATGGAAAACAGATAGAGTTACTTTGTACCTTAATATTCCCAAAGTCAATAATGAATGGTTACATATATCACCTTTTAGTTGAGTTGGATTATAAATAGGAATGATTTTCAGCTACTGGACTTCCTACACAGAGAAAAAACAGCTATGGAAACTTTTTGTAATGGCAGGTTTATAGATTTATGAAGCCAAAAAAACTTCATACATATTTAAAGTGAATCAATATGGTCCATGGACAGTAATAATAGGTACGTATTTTTCTGTGTGTACAGAATAATTTGCAATTGCTCTAGCAATTTTCATCTTGATGGTGGGTTATTTTATGTAGATTTTTGAACTCTTCCTTTTATTCTATAAAAATATAAACCTGGGCAATTCTGTTACTGGCAGGTTGAGAAGCAATAGTGGAGAACTGCGATCCTGGGTCTTTTCCTGTGGTTAGAGCAATTGTCTGATGCAGACACAAAAGTATACAATGAGGTAGAGATAGCATTTAAGGCAGGTTTATTGTAAGGTGGGGGAAAGGCAAGAAAAAGTGAATTGCACCCTAGAGAAAGAGGGGTGGGCAAATTGGCCAGGGGCTGACATACACAGAAATGATCAAGCTTTTTCCTTTTGTTAGGATGGGTTGGGGCTTATAGTTGCAGGAAACCTTGGAGTGGCAGGTGGCCATGCCTCTTTGGGCCCAGTGTTTTGTGTAGCTGTTGCCTATTTGGGAGAAGTCATACACCTGTGCTGTGCTAAATTGAAGGGATGCACCTGTGTGCTTGAGTCATTTTACCCTTTCTGACCTAGTGCCATAGGCAGAAGTTCATAAAACAATCAACTGAACCTCTGAGCAGCTTGTGGGTGCATGTGTGGTCTTGGGTACCATGATGTGTAACTTTATGAGAGAGAGAGAGAGAGAGAGAGAGAGAGCGAGAGAGCGCAGGCTGGGCTTCTTTCTGAACCATGGAAGGAGATTAGTACTTCTCAGTCAACTCCTGATTAGAAACTTTTTTAGTTGCCCTTTTCTCCCATTCCTGTTCATCTCTAGCTAATCTACCTATCACAATTTTACTCTTCTTTTATTTTTATCACTGAGATACTAAAAAAGAATAGATAACATCACAGAAAAATGAGATAAGAAATGTGTGTTGATTTAAGCCAAAGAAAAAAGTATAGACAACCAATATGCTTGAAGGGAAGAAGAAACTAAATTGTTGTAATCCTGCTGCAACAAGTTCCATCCCAACTTTGCATTGTGTGCATTTCTGGAGTTTTCCCTGCACCTCTCCTTTCACTGATGAGAGGGCCCCTTTTCTTGTTAATATCTGGAAGTTGGAAAGTGGGACTTTGGAATGATAGAGTAGGGAGCATAGAAAATCCTTTTCCCAATGAAGCAATGAGAAAACTGGGCAATGTAATCAAAAGCAACCATTTATGAAATGTGGGAATCAATCAAGGGCATACAACAAACCGATGGCTGTTTAAGAGCTACTGAACCTTAGGGACCAACCACAAGAGTGTGTAATATTAACCTGAGCAGCTCTGTTTCCACCTGCCTCAGGTCCATCCTGTGATAGTGTGGCCAGAGAGGGGCAAGCCATAAAAAAAGGAGTTTAGCTGAAGGGGGCTGGCTTGATTTGGAGAGGGGAGCAGAAAACCCTACACCAGTGGGTATTGCCAGAAATGGTTGATAAATAAACAGGGATGACAGTGTTGTAGCTAGCCTGATATTATGATCCGGGTTTGGGTAAGAAAACAGCAGACTAGCAAGAAATTTAACAGGGAGATAAATGGAATGAGATAGCCACAGTGGATCTTGGTAGGCTCTCACTGATCCCTGGTGGTCTGGAAGCCTGAATGCATGCCTAAGGCTATACACATTCTCAGCAGCTACCCACAAATCCTTGGCTCATTGTGAGGCCTTCAGCTAAGAAGGTCCAGTGGAAATAAAAGATGGAATAGGTTTGAAAACAATGTGTTTAGTGTAGTGGGATGAATAGTGTCCCTCCACCCCCAAAAGGTGAGTCTAACTCATGACTCCCAATGCCCGTGAATATGATCTTTGTTGGAAAAAGGGTCTTTGAAGATATAATTAAGATTTTTGATATGAGATCATTCTAAATCATCCTAAACCCAAAGACTGGTATTCTTCTAAGAGAAAGGAGAGGGAGATTTCAGATACATGGACACAGATGAGGGAAACATGGAGAGGAGTCACATGAAGGTGGAAGCAGAGATTGGAATGATGCATCTCCAAGCCAAGGAGGAGCACAGGATTGCTGACACCCACCAGTGCTAGGAGAGGGGCCTGGAACCTATCTTCCCTCTGAGCTTCCACAAGGAACCCACCCTGCAGACAGCTTGATTTCAGACTTCCAGTCCCCAGAGATAACCAATTTATATTGTTAGTAAGCCATCAAGTTTTTGGCAATTTGTTATGGCAGTCCAAGGTACCCTAGGTGCTATATTCACGTGGTGTCAGGAATGGACAGGTGAATAGGCTAATTTCCCATAACCAAAAGAGCATAGGAGTATGGGGCTCAGAGAGGTCTGTGTTTTCTTATTTCTGGCTCCATCACTTACTAGTTAGTGATTATGAACATTTAACCTCCGTAAACCTCAGTTTCCTTATCTGTAAAATGTGTCTCCCTGAAGAAGCCCTTTCCTTAATGTAGACTGTAATAAACTCATGTTCTTTAGGAAACTTTTTCCTTTATCTCTGCCCTTAGCCTCTTGTGTTGAATTATTATTTTTGCATATTTTAATTCTATGAGACAGAAAATTCTCTATTTATTTGTTGTATTTATCTGTTGTATTATCTTAATGGTCATTATAATATCTGTTGTATTTATCTTAATGGTCATGGTATCTGTAAGTATACTCAATGTTGTAGTAAGTATACTAAATGGATGCTTATATGGTTGATTTGAGGAATAAGTCTTGTATTTGCTAGCAGTGGTGTCTATGATTATTATTTATGCCTATCCTTAAGGTTTGTAGCCCCTTTACCACTTTAAGTCACACTTCTGTAAATCCCTCAGGAAAGAGGCTATGTGTTTCTTAAGGTATGTATAAGCTTAGGCTAGGGAGAAGTTCAAGGAAGATATTCCAGGTGAAAGAAATGGTAGGAAATGAACACGGTCTAGTCACAGGATGCTAGGAGCCTACCTGCATAGAGGGAAGCTTTGCCCCTGCGTAAAAAATGCCAAAGGTATTCTCCTAGTTGTACTGTAAGTTGCCTCTCCCTTAAAGCATGATATGCAAACTTTATAGACAGGATCCACATCTGTGCACATGTGTTTCCTTTTTGTAAAAATAATTTGTATACATGCCCTCGACATGTAGAGACATATGTGGTAAGACTAAATGGAATTGCAGAACTCAGAATTATGCATCAGACCAGCTGTCTGAATCTGAGATTATCTCTAGCTATAAATAGTGACTGGGCATAGAATCAACTAGCAAAATTAAGGGTTATAGGGCTTGGGTATTTGGGGAAAGAAGTAAGGAAAGAGTGCCAAGAAATCTAAGTATTATAAATTAACCCTGCAGGAATAAGAACTGTGGGAAGCTACAGGCAATTGCAGTCAACAGCAATAAAGCTCACCAGGAAAGGAAATACATGAATTGGTAAAGAGAAAAATACAAGGTGTTTTGAGATGCTAAACTCTCTGTGTATCAAAACTGGGCTGCTTCTTTTAAAAATATAATTTAAAATGTTCTACTCTTTAAGGAAATTATATGTGAAGAATGGAAATATTTGCATTTATAAAACAACTGCATAAATAAAATTAGCACTTAGAATTTTTGTGTGAATGTAATAAAAAGCCATACATATGTACATTATATGTTGCTAAAATTCTGGTATTACATAAAATTATCAGTAGAATTAGAAATCTCTTCATTTCATTATTATTTTGGTAAAAATTACCCCAGTATAATGTATATAAATAACAGGAAAATTTAGAAACTGTAGCTAAAAATAAATTTTGAAAAATTACCGTTTCCCACCATCTAAATATAATGACATCAACAGTTTTATATGGATCTTCCTATATATATATATATATATATATATATATATATATATATTAGTACTGGGATTGAACTGGGGGGCATTATACCTCTAACCTACACCCCCAGACCCCCTTTTTTAAATTGCTGAGGGCCTTGCTAAATTGCTGAGGCTGGTCTTGAACCTGTGATTCTCCTGTCTCAGCCTCCCAAGTACTGGGATTATAGGCATGTGCCACCATGCCTGACACAAAATCTTTGATAAATTCTTGATATTAGTTTGTATATGATATATTAATTATTTCAGTCAATTTTAAAGGGGTTTAATATATATAGACATGGATGTATTTCTTTATGTTTCTGAAATGTACTGCTTGTTTTATTTTTATTTACTTATTTATTTATTTTTTGCAGTACTGGGGATTGAACCCAGAGGCATTCTACCTCCGTGCTACACCCCCGGCCCTATTTTTTTATACTTTATTTTGAAACCAGGTCTCACGAAGTTGCGGAGGACCTCACTAAGTAGAGAGAAAGAGAGAGAGAGAGAGAGAGAGAGAGAGAGCTGAGGCTGGCCGCGAACCCGGATCCTCCGGTCTCCACCTCCCAAAGTACTGGGATTACAAGCGTGCTCCACCACGCCCGACTGTACTGCTTGTTTTAGACAAGAGTATTTATCCATACATCCATGTCTCTGTCTCTGTCTGTCTGTCTGTCTCTCTCTCTCTGTGATACCCCCGCCCTAACTGGGGATTGAACCCAGGGGGATTATAGGTGTGTACTACTATGTCTGGGTCTGTCTGTTTTTTAGCTGGCTGGTTAGAGTCCCGGAATCTGGACCCTTTCCTTATTTGGGGAAGTCCCATGGCAGAGCTCATTTCCATGGAAGAAGCCAAAAAGGCCAGATGATGCCTGTTCCTTTTCCAGCTTTGTAGTCAGTGCCCAGCGTACAGGGCCATGGCTGCAGGGACGGGGAGACCACAGATCTGTTCTGTGACCTAACTGTTGTTTTGGTCTTGTCTGATGCCTAGACTCCCTATTCTTGACTCTTTTCCTAGCCTGTATCTCCTTATTTTCTGGTGACTATGGAAGCTACCAAGTAATTCTTAAAAGATACTTTTCCTTTTAAAACCAGTCATGGTCTTTTTGTTACTTACAACTAAAAACTCCAATGGATAGAGAGCTCTTTTTAATTTCACCCAGAAACTGGAAGACTTAGTTGTTTCCAGTAGGATAGAGAGTCACCTGGAGTTTTTCATTTCCAAGAAGCTTAGGAATTTAGAGGGAGATGGTCTTGTCATCTGTGTATATTGAGGGCCTCATGTCCTGGAGTGGAGACAGCTGGGTTCCCAGCTCGGAGTTCTCACTGTTGCTTGCTAGCTGTGGGGTACTGGAAATACCTGTTTTTTTTAAGTTATATATATATCTGTATAAGTATATGTAATTGTGCATGTCTATAGCCTCTAAAATGAGAATTTCTTCCAGATTTGGAGTTCTGTGATTTTAAGCAGATACAGAAGCATTGAGATTTAGCTCATAGCTCATAATTCTGAATTCTCAGACCCAGTAATTACATACATAATGCTGAATAAGTATAAATAATTTTTAAAACATTGGAGAGGTCTAAATGGAGTAAGTCTATATTCTTCTGACAGTTTAAACTCATTTAACCATTTGATGAATCAGTAACAGTAATTCATATAGATGAAGGGGCATTGTGTGCTCAGGGTCATAGCTGAAGACATGAATTAGGTTTCTGCAATTACAACTTATTAATTTCCCCTATTGTAGTTTCTCAATAAGTGTGATACCTCTTCCTACAGCCTCTTGAGGACTCAAAATTCTATCTCAGGTGAAACTTTGAAGATTATACTTGGACCTATTCAGTCTATACATTCATAGTAAGGCACAAGTCAGCAATCTTTAGATGTTTGGATAATGAGTACTTTCATCTGCTTCCTTTGATGCAAAACCCAGGAGTGACAGCAGCATAACTATCCATAGTATTTTAGTGCTAGAAAGGATCTAGTCCAACTTCTATGTTCTACAGATGAGAATAAAGAGACTGAGAGATGAAGCAATTTGCCCAAGGTCATATAACTAACTTGAAGTTGAGTGGTAGATCAGAGACTGGAATCTAGGGCTTATGATACCTTCAGCGATATGATGGCCAAGATGGTGCATCTGTCCATCACTGTTGAGACCCACAGCCTTGTTCATAGTGATCACTCACTGATGAAATGTCAACTATCCAGTATGGTGCAATTTGTGCCTAGATATGTGTATTGAGGAATCCAAGAATATAGTCACAGAGCAAATTTTTCAAAAACAGAATTGAATATTTTTTTGTGGTACTGAGGATTGAACCCAGGGGCATTCTACCTCGCAGCTACACCCCCAGTCCTATTTTATTTTTATTTTGAAACAGGGTCTTGCTAGGTTGATGAGTCTCACTACTTGCTGAGGCTGTCCTCGAACCTGCGATCCTCCTGTCTCAGCCTCCCAAATACTAGGATAACAGGCGTGCACCACCATGCCTGGCTAGAACTGAATATTTTAATGCTGAGAACTAATGATTTATTTTAGTACTTAGGTTTAAATCCAGGATTCAAGTTGCTAAAATTAGTGACTATGAACACTATGGAAATAGATGACAACTGATTCTAGGATTTTTATTCTAAAAGCTCACGATGGCATAGCATGATAGTGACATTGCTTGCTTGTCTCTTTAAATAGTTGATCAGAATATTACTGTTGATGGAGAGCAGGTGGTGGGGCCAGTTAACCTGTGCTCTGATTAATAGGCCATTATTGCCATCAAGGTATTTGACATATGTGCGGTGTGGCTCATTGATGGTGTTCTCTTCCATGCTGGGTAAGGATTATTTGCTTAGATTTTAATCTGAAATATTTATAGCATATTAAGTAGCCCTGGCACTTATTTATTTTTGCAGTACCGGGGATTAAACCCAGGGGCATTCTACTGCTGAGCTACACCCCCAGCCCTATTTTTTGTTCTTTATTTTGAAACAGGGTCTCATTAAGTTGCAGAGGGCTTCACTAAGTAGCTGAGGCTGGTGGCGAACCTGCGATCCTCCTGTCTCAGCCTCCCAAGAACTGGGATTACAAGCGTGCGCCACCACGCCCGGTGCCCTGGCACTTATTTAAATGTGGCTAAATCAGAATAGAAAATATTCAATAGTTTCTGATGTTCTGTCAATAATACCCAATAAAGTTAAAATAAAGGGGAGATAAAACCCCACTGGAGATGAGTTTGAAAACGTGTTTGGGTTTCTTTTGTGGAGTCTTGGTATCAAGTTGCAGAGACTTGTGTGTTTAGACCAGGTCTGCCTCCTTCTATATTTCAGTTGCCCTTCCCAACTCTAGGTTTCCTTTTCACTTTCTGCTTTGATGTGCTGACATTTTCTTCCTCTTCAGTGAGAAGCAATTAGATTTCTTTTCATGCATAAAAAATAGTTGTGTGTGTTTTACATCTTAAGGTTTGTAGTTAGTTCTTTAGAGTTAGAGAGCCTATCTGAATAATATAAAATGAAAAAGAAATACTCTTTAATACTTACAGATTTTTCTATTTCTTTATCAATCACCATAGTCAAACCCAGAAAAAGTGATTAAAGCACCGAATTAATTAAAATGGATTCCACTGAGGCTGTACGTAGTGAGGAGAGGTATTCAAATATATTTTATCCTGAGTTTCCATAGTGTTTTGGGGGATGTTTCTGGCAAAATTGGAGTGACTTTGAATACTCAACAGAAACTGCTCTTCTCTGAGAACTTTATCTCCTTTAGCATTACTTTTGCAGAGTTTAGAGTGTGAAAGGGATCTTTTCAGGTTCTGTGAAACAGGGTACTGTGAACATTATTTATAGACTGATGTTAATTACAAGACAGGAGAGTAACAGAAATGACCTGGGATAAATAGTGACAGCTATGCATGAAGGCAAAAATAATTGGGCTTTTCAACTGCCCCAAAATAACCACATTGCATATGAAGTAGTTCAGCAAATGTTGGGTTCTCTAATTGGCCAGCTATTCCACTGCTCCTTTACCTGGTACTTCAGAGAAGTTATAGGGCAGAAGTAGAAGGAATGATGTCCCGAGGCACTGTGAGATTACTAACTTCCTTTTAAACATATGGTTTTCAACTAAAAAAAAATACTGGAAACATTTTAAAAATGAAATCATATTTGAAACCACCATATTAAAAGCCTTTGCTGTTTGCATGGATTGTAGTCATGGAGGGGCTGAACTTGGCTTGGCTGGCCTTACTGTATTGGCTTTCCCCATTCCTAGATTCCCTGGTTTCATTTTAATGTAGCATATATAAAAAATAAAATTCTAATTTGGAAAATATTAAGTTATATTTAATGTATGCTTAGATTCTCTATTAACTAGAATAGAAAACTCATTTTCAGAGCTTGCAAGATAACAGCATATTATCTGAGCAGGGCAGATTTTATAAGCAGGTTGAGTAAATGTTTTCATTTATGATTACATTTGAGGGGTGTCAAAAGGCCCCTGGGAAAAATATCTCCTTTATAAGATTAGAGGTCACACCTGAAAGAGAATTCTGAATGGACCCTTGATTACTTTGTCTGGGTAAGGTAATATATTAGCAGGGAATTCAGTCCAGTCCAACATGCATGCGCTGAATATCTATGATGTGCAAGGCACTGTACTCTCTTGCAGAAATACAAAGGTGAATAAAACAGATCTTGTACTCAGAAAGCATGTGGTCTGGTAGTGGAATTTAGTTTAACAAAATGTGAGGCAATCTAATTTACCCAAGAGGAACAATTATTCTTATACTCCTTGGCTAAGATCAACCAGCTGGTTATGACACAAACAGGGCAACTGATTTTTATCAACTTTTTCCATTTCTACAAGAAAATAATCAAGTTCTTAGTGTCTTTTTTATTCTGCATATGAAATTAAAAAATTCAGATAGTCATACAGAAATAGACAGAATTCTTTTAACACCCCCCATAGACTTATCCAGTGTCAACCTATGGCAAGTCCTGTCCTCTCTGCTGCCTCTCATTCTTTATCATTTTGAAGAAACTCTCCTATCATATCATTTCACCTGGAAATGTTTCAGTTTGTACCCTTAAAAGGCAAGGAGGCAAGGACTCTTTTTGTTTTGTGGTACTGGGGATTGAATCCAAGGGTGTTCTACCTCTGAGCTATACCTGCAGCCCTATTTTATTTTGCAACAGGGTCTCACTAACTTTTTGAGGGTCTTGCTAAGTTGCTAATGCTGGCTTCAAACCTGAGATCCTCCTGTCTCAGCCTCCCAAGTACTGGGATTATAGGCATGCACCATCATGTCTACCTGGTAAGGACTCTTTCTTTAAAAAAAATCACTCCAAGCCGGGTGTGGTGGTGCACGATTGTAATCCCAGTACTTTGGGGGGTGGAGACCAGAGGATCCGGGTTTGCGGCCAGCCTCAGCGCTCTCTCTCTCTCTCTTTCTCTCTCTCTCTCTCTCTCTAGTGAGGCCCTCCGCAACTTCATGAGACCCGGTTTCAAAATAAAGTATAAAAAAATAGGGCCGGGGGTGTAGCGCAGAGGTAGAACTCCCCTGGGTTCAATCCCCGGTACCGCAAAGAAAAAAAAAACAAAAAATCACTCCAAACAATCTAACAGCAGTTTCTTAATATCATAAAAATGTTGACAATATTAAAACTTCCAGTTGTCTTATGAATGTAAAAATATACCCCCCACTCCAAATCAGAATGCTAGTAAGGTCCTCATCTCTAAATGGTTGACACACTTTTAAAATCTTTTATTCTATAGAGTTCCCCTCTGCATTGCTTTTTTTCTTGCTAGTTTTTGTTTGCCATGTTGATTGTTCTTGCTGAAGTTCCATGGTGTAATTCACTATGTTCCTCTGTCCTTTGTATTGTCTGAAAATTGGTATTAGGTCTAGAGGTTTTATCCTATTAAGGTTAAATTATTTTGGTAAGACTACCTTGCAGATTGGGCTGCAGTCTTCTGTAAGCACAGACATACTGCGTAGTTGTCTCTTTCTGAAATGAGCAGACATTGGTGATCAATGCTGAGATCTTTTAGTTCATTAGGAGTTGCATAATATTGATACTCTAATTCTAAAATTATTTTCATTCACTGACTAGCTGGAATACTTTTCTAAAGAGAACCATTCCCCCTACCCCCATAATTTAGCTAAAACAGTGTTGCAGTTTGTGTAATAAAGGCAAGGCCAATACTTGAATCTTTCCTTTTATTTACAAGTTTTTAGAGTAATGAGTTGGTTTCACTTTCCCCCCTTAACTATTGTGACAGTTAATTGTATGTGTCAACTTGACTGAGCTAAAGGATGACCAGATAGCTGGCAAAGCTGTTTCTAGGTGTGTCTATGAGAGTATCTGAAGAGGTTACTGTTGTGAATAGTGGACTGAGTGAAGAAGATCACCTTCATCAATACTGGTGGCATCATTCTATCTGCTGAGAGTGTGAATAGAAATAAAATGTGGTGGAATGGTGAATTTTGCTCTCTGTTTGAACTGGGATATCCATCTCTCCTGCCTATACCATCAATACTCGTGGTCCTTGGGCCTTTGGACAGGAACTTTGGACAGGAATCATGAGCTCTCCTGGTTCTCAGTATTTCCCATCTGTACTATAATTACACCACTGGCTTTCCTGGGCCTCCAGCTTGCAGATGGAAGATTGTGAGACTTCTTAGCTCCTTAATTATGTGAGCCTTCATGATAAATCTCTTTCTATATATCTCTATATGTCCTATTGCTTCTTTTCTCCAAGGAGCCTCGACTAATAACAAGTGTGATTGGTAACTCATCGAATTTGAATGAATTTGATATCTTTTGTCTCATTGCACTTAT
This sequence comes from Glis glis, assembly GCA_004027185.1. NCBI lineage: Eukaryota > Metazoa > Chordata > Mammalia > Rodentia > Gliridae > Glis > Glis glis. Next base: position 27,817 of record PVJS01014153.1, read on the forward strand.
CATTCTTAACAATGTACAGACTTTCCCATCTTTGGCTGATGCAGCCCTTCACTTGGCTTCTAAATCCTCTCAACATGATCTCAGTAGTCTTTGATATCTTCCCTGCTATCTGGCAAGAAAATATTTTTCAGATTCCTATATTTTCTGCTCACTTATCAAAATTTAAAAGGAAAATGCTAAAATTTCTTTTTTGTGTGTTTACATCATATTGGTGATAGACCCAGGGGTATTCTACCACTGAGATATACCACCAACCCTTTTTATTTTTTAAGACAGGGTCTCATTAAGTTGCCCAGGCCAACCTCGAACTTGCGATCCTCCTGCCTCAGCCTCCTGTGTAGCTGGGATTATAGGTGTGCAACACTGTGCTTGGCAAATACTAACATTTCTTAATTTTTTTTAAAGCTTAGAATGGTAAGGTTGAGTTTCAATGGTTTCTTCCTAGTTATTAACCTTTGCAGGACAAACCCTCAGAGGCTCAATTCTGAATCTGAATCTGTGCTCCACAGAAGCCTAGCCACCTTGCATCATACCTACCTTCATTGACAGGTTCAAGTATTACTTTCACCAACCATAAGTGTTGTAATTTCTGCACTGAATATTTGTGTGCCACTTGATTCTTCAGCAGTGATATCATCATTCAACAGGAAGTGATTCATTATACATATCCTGTCCTATAAGTGGTCATTTCAGCAAATGTTTCTGCTTCTGTTTTTAAAACTGTCAAATTTCTCTGACTATATATTTTTCCCATCATCACTGTCATAAATTATGTCCCCCCAAAAGATATGTTCAAGTACTAACCCCAATACCTAAGTAAAACCCTCTTTGGAAATATTAGGGTCATTGAACATATAATTAATTAAATTCAGAAGAGATCATATTTATCCAATATGATTGGCATCTTTATAAGAAGAGGGAAAGTAATGTGTAGAGAGACACAGGGAGAGTGCTATTTGAGTATAGAGGAAGTGATCAGAGTGATACAGTTACAAGCCAAGGAATGCCAAAAGTCAATGTCTGCCTCCAGAGCTAGAAGGGGCAAAAGAGGATTCTCTACAGAGTCTCAGCAGCAAAGCTCTGCTGCATCTTGACTTCAGACTTCTCCCCTCCAGAACTGTGAACAAATTTCTGTTGCTCTAAGCCACCCACTTTGTGATACTTTGTTATAGCAACCCTAAGAAACAAATATAGTTATCTTTACTTGTGATGTTGTATATGGACCAGTCTAATCATTGAGTTAATAATAGAGGGTGTTTTTTTAAAGAAATACTTTTATTTTATTCAGTTTTGTTTTTTTAGATTAGTTTGTACTTAGCACAGATTATCGGAGAATTTGGGTCAGAAGCTCATTTAACTGATGGGAAAGTGAAGTGTCAGGGAGGAAGTGGTTTGCCCAAGGTTATCAGGTATTGTGCAGAAGGACTAGAAAGAACTCAGTTCTCTGGTTGCATAGTTCTATGCCTTTCCCATTGCATACATTTGACACTTTTTGTTTATTGTCAAGTTCTTTTTTGCTCCAAATTCTTTCTCTTTGCAGTGAAATTTTAGTAACATACAATGCAGTATGCCTAGTCAATGGAGAAGAGCACAGAGCTCAGATGATAGTCTGTCCCTGTGCCAAAAACCAAATTCTTTTATTATACTCATACAGATTTTTTTGAAGGTGGATTTTGGTTTTCCTCCAGCATCTGTGTAATCCCTCTGTGTCTCTAGAGGTCAGTGTGGCTTAAAGAAAGTTTGTTCTACTTTGCTTCAAATGATATTCAGTTATCATTTGATTCAAGGCATTTTAATCAAAGGTGACAATGAAATGGTGGCTTGGGGGAACAGAAATTAATTCCAAATTAAAACCACATAAACATTAACATATACAATAATATTGATTTTGGAGTATAGAACTTTTCACTGAGCCCATACTCTTTAATATTCTTGGAAATAATTGAACTAATTTGTATCCCTTTTAACATGTAAAATTTTTTGAATTTTTTGCCTAAAAATATATGATTTACCATTCTAGAATCTTTTTAGAAAGAGATGTTTGTGCTTCTATTCAAGGGTGTTTGAATGAAAACTTACAGACTACTCACCTTAGTTCTCCATGACAGCACCTCAAGGCAGTTTGATGTACAGGTTTTCATCTTTATGTGGTTTGTAATGCAGAAAAGCCTCTGAGAACTACTGGGGGATGGAGAATTAACATGGAAAGAGCAGGATGTTATTGAAAAGTTTGACAAATCTCTGTAGGAATTATCAACTTCATTATCACAGCTTTCAAAAATTTTTTATTTTCTCTTCCTCACCCTTTCCTTTCTTAGCTTGTTAGAATAGTATAAGGGTGAATTGCTGGTAAAATTAATAGGCTTGGGGCCATTAAAAATTTTAGATGAGTTCATCTATCAAATGCTCTTCAATGAACACATAGTAATGTTGAAAAGGAGAGGAGAGGAAGGGGATATAAATTTATGGGTATCTCCTTGGGGCCAGGCAGCTCTTCACTGAGTAAGTTTCCTTTCCTCCTCCCTCGGCTACCACCTGAACAGTCCTGCTGCTATCTGTTTCCTTGTTTGGGGTTCCATGGATGATTTTATTTGCATAAAGATTCCATAAGATTAAAAATATCCATAAGATTAAAAAACATACTATATAGCAGATTGGAGGGAGTCAGTATAGCATGGAAGTCTGGCTAGAGGCATCACACATGCTGGAGACAAGAAAAAGCAATAGTTAAAAGTCTATAAGGCATGAGAAAGAAAAACCAAAAGTGTGGCCCAGGAACTCGATTCATAGCAGTCTGGGGCCATTTAGTGTGCTGGATCTCCTAAGGGCATTATTGTAATCTTATCAGTCACTATTTAATGAACTCTTAGTAAGTTGGGCAGTGTTTTAGTTGCAGGAGATACTAAAATATATTTAGCATAGGTTCTGTCCTAAAGTTTAGTTGATGTAGAAAGAAAATGTATCCAAAAAAAAAAAAAACAACACACACAAAAAACCCCCCAACAAAACAAAGGAGGCATTGTGGAGCAGGATCAGTCAGCAAGTAAACAGATGCTGAAAGCTGTTTCTCAAATCCATTCTCCTTCACTCTTGGGCTCATGGCCTCCCTTGCAATTTTAGGTGTGGCCATGGAAATGAGTTCTAGTTACTGGAATATTAGCAGCCATGATGTGTGCCATTTTAGGCCCAGTCCATCAAATCCACCTTGACATGATCCTCCATGTACTTTCTCTTTTTGCAACAGTGACACTGGGAGCCAAGTATTAAAGATGGTAGAAGCCATGGACGCAGCCTGAGTTCCTGATTCCTGAATCACTGCTTAGAGGAGAGCCATCTGACCACCAGGAGCACAACCTGGACTTCATGCTGGCAAGAAACAAATCTCTGTTCTGTTAAACCATTGAGGCTGTGGTTTTTCAGTCACGGCAGTAGCTCATGTTACTTAACAAAAACAGATAGACTGGCCCAGAATGTTGAAGCATATGTAGGATATAGATAATTACAGAAGAGGTTGAGGGTGTCTCCAACAAGAAGGGCAATGTGAACAGTGCCATGGAGAAAGGACTGTAACATGGTTGGTTGGAAGGAATATTAAAGAAGGACATTAGAGGGTGTGATAGTTAATCTAATTTGTCAACTTGACTGGATCACGACACACCCAAGATCATGTGACTTTGGGTGTGTAACAGCAGATTAAACAGAAAGTCCTGCCCTAAATGTAGGAAGCAGGGTTCTGATAGGTGCAGGACTTAGATAAAAGAAGGAGAAAGCTGCGTAGAGAGATGTGCGACTCTTTCCAAAGAAAACACATCTGCTCTCGTCTGAGATCGTCGGCCTCCAGCCCTTTGAACTGAAACTTCACCATCGTTTCTCCGAAGAGCTCTTAGACCGCTCGACCAGCTACTGGTTCCTCTGACTCTCCACGTGCAGTCGGAACTCGGGACTACATTGTAAGCTGATCTGATAAATCCCTTTTTCCATATACTCATTCTGTAAATTCTTTTAGTGTAGTGAAGCCTGACCAATACAGAGGGGTAGTAGTTTTCATTTATGGAGGCCAAGGAGTTTGGACCTGACTTTACTGCTGATGTGACAAGTGGAAAGATAAAGGGAAGCAATGTTGTACTGTGGGATAATGAAGGATTTTTTGTTTCACTGGCCCTGGAGGTTCATTCTGGGAAGATTCATCTGGTGGCAGCATGTGGAATAGATTCATTGTTGGGAGGTCAGAGTGGAGGCAAAGGTTCTAGGAGACCACCAGTGAACATCGGGACTGAGTGATGGTGGAGGGAATCAAAGTGAGGCCGAACAAATGAAGTGTTATAAAATATGAATGTGTACAATCAAGGAGCATGACTTCCAGGTCTGTAGATTAACTCAACACAGTGACTAATCCTTGTCACTATGAGCATGAGGCACAAAAAAAGAGAACATAATGTTTATTGTTGTCTTTAAGAAATCAAGGTAGTATATAATATGTTCTGAAAAGATAAATGTTAAAATAGCATAAAAACATACCATTTGGGGAGACTGAGATAGGAGGACTGCAGGTTCGAGGCCAGCTTCAGCAACTTAGCAAGGCCCTCAGCAATTTAGTGAGACCCTGTTTCCAAATAAAAAATAAAATAGGGCTGGCAGTGTAGCTTGGAGGTAAAATGCCCCTGGGTTTGATCCCTAGCACCACTGGGGGGGGGGTGGACTGTGGCTGAGCTCTAGCCTAAGGGGTACAGGTGGAAATGATATATGCCATTTCTAGGTCTGTCCATAAAATCCTTAGTTCAGTTCCCCAGTTTCTTCTGTGGCAGTCTTGGAGACTACATGTTCTTAACGCTGAGCTACAATATGAAGAATCCTGAATCCCTGAATCCCTGAGTCACCATATGGATGAGAGTTTTCCAGAACTGGTACCCAACCACACAGAACTGTCACTTGAGGGAGAAATTAATGTTTATTTTCTTAACCACTGAGAATGTAGGGTTTATTATAGCAGCATAGCTAATCTCTCTGAATAACACACAAACTTAGTCATTGAGCAAACTTTTATTGAGCATCTAATATGTTTAAGGGATAGGTATCTCTAAAATCAAACTTCACTCATAATATCTTTTGGTGGAATACCCCTGTGACAGCACTGTTCTAATAGATTTTTTATAATCTAGAAATTTACTGAAATTGTGAAGTTGTTCACTTCCTGTTTGCTCTCATCCTTCCATTTTTGGATCTTCGTTATTAAATTCTGTTCTTTGTATCAGTTTTGAAATAGGAAAGTTGACAGTGTATGTTGACTCTGCCTTTTATTAAATTTCTTTTTGATGAAACTTTTACTTAACAGGTGACAGATGCATAAAGTAAGGAACATTTAACTTCAGTATCTTGCCTGAGATAGTGTTGGTGGCGTTGACAGATACAGTTTAGAGCCTCTTTTGTTTTTCCTTTATTTGACAACCAGCCAACTTAATGATGGCATAACATCTGTCCTCATAAACCAGGGATCTGAGTGGAGACAGAAAGCCTTGATCACCTTGGGAACTCTGTTTCTTCAAGAAGTTAAATAACCTGAAGTTTTTATTGAAATGGTTTTATATCTCTTCTTTTTGTCAGATCTACCTTCACATTTGAATTTTGGGGTTTGGTAGAAGCACTTGTCAAAGAATAAATTAACTTCCAATGTACCCTTTTTTTTTGGTACTTGGGATTGAACCCAGGGGCATTCTACCTCTGAGCTACACCCCAAGCCCTTTTTATTTATTTTTTGTTTTGAAACAGGTATCACTAAATTACTGAGGCTGGCCTCAAACTTGTGATCCTCCTGTCTTAGCCTCCCAAGTACTGGGATTACAGGCATGCACCCCCATGCCTGGCTCCAATGTACTTTTAAAATCCTTACCATCATTGCCTCTGGAGACTGTCTAATTAATGACCAGGCACCATGGAAACTCTAAGCAGACCCTATAACTGGGAACAGGACTGTTGACCTTAATTAATGTTACTTTGTGCTTTTATTGAAATGAAATTTTGAGTGGGTTGGAAGGTGATAGCCCACATATAGTTTAAACACTTTTCCCAATATGAAATTTATGATAATAAATGTATTATGTGAACCTTTAAAAATGGAATAGGTACAGAAGAACATTAGAAAGAAGTATACCCAAGATGGACATGGTGGCACATGCCTGTAATCCCAGTATTTCAGAGGCTAAGACAGGAGGATCACAGGTTTGAGGTCAGCCTCAGCAACTCAGCGAGGCCATCAGCAACTTAGCAAGACCTTGTTTCAAAATAAAAAGTAAAATAGGATTGGGGTGTGGCTTGAAGGTAGAAAGCCCCTGCATTCAATCTCCAGTACCATGTAAAACAAAAAACAAAAACAAAACCAAACAACAAACAAAAAACAGAAAGAAAGAAGTATACCCCCAAAATTACTGAGAAGTGCTGTTACTATTTAAGAGCATGTCCTTAAACCTTCTCTATTTTCATACAAAAAATAAACCAGATATATATGCAAATATATGCAAACACAGACCTATTTACACAGATTCTATTTACATAAATAGAATCATACTCCAGATATTTTTTTTTTGCGGTACCGGGGATTGAACGCAGGGGCGTTCTACCTCTGCACTACACCCCCGGCCCTATTTTTTTATGCTTTATTTTTGAAACCGGGTCTCACAAAGTTGCGGAGGGCCTCACTAGGTAGAGAGAGAGAGAAAGAGAGAGAGAGAGAGAGAGAGAGGAGAGAGGAGAGAGAGAGAGATATATAGATTGTGTGTGCGCGCGCGCGCGCATGCACGCTGAGGTTGGCTGCGAACCCAGATCCTCCAGTCTCCACCTCCCAAAGTACTGGGATTACAAGCGTGCACCACCACGCCCGGCTCCAGATATTTTTATAATTTAAATTTTTATTCACAAACCTGACATAAATGATTTACATGTCAATAAATATAGAGCTACAAAATAATTTTAAGGACAATGAAATAATCCTATTTACAATAATGTAACTAATATGACCAATTTTGGCACACTTCGGTTATTTCCAATTTTTTACTATTCTAAGTAATGCTGCCATGAACTTATATGTATATATATTTAAATTTGTGTGAGTGGCATAAATTACTAGGAGGGATTTCTGGGAGAAAGATAAGCACATTTAATATTTCCAAGTTTAATATTATTGGAAGGAGAGTATATCTGTTATTTTGGCAAATATATTGGAGAGACAGTAGAGAGCATGATGCCTAAATTTTTTTTCTTTTGTACTGGGTATTGAGCCCAGGGGCATTCCATTTTTATATCCCCAGCCTTTTTTAATTTGAAACAGGGTCTCACTAGGTTGCTGAGAGTCTTGCTAAATTGCTGAGGCTAGTCTTCAATGTGCAGTCCTCTTGTTTCAGCCTCCCAAGTACTGGGATTACAAGGCATGCTCCATCTCCACATCTACATTAATTTTATTGATTTATTTTTTTGTGGTACTGGGGATTGAACCCAGGGTCATTCTACCTCCAAGCTACACCCCCAGCCTGATTTTATTTTTTATTTTGAAACAGGGTCTTGCTAAGTTGCTGAGGCTAATCTCGAACCTATGTTCCTCCTGTCTCAGCCTCCCAAGTACTGGAATTACAAGCCTGTGCCACCACACCTGGCCACACCTATATTTAAAACTGAGAGGATTCCAAGATGGCAACTGAGATAGATACCACGATGCGATTTCTCTGAGACCTGGGTCTCAATCGCCAAGAAAGCAGCTTCTCGACAGAGAAGAAAAGCAATGAAAAATTGAACTAAAGAATGAAAAATTTGAAAAGTGATGGAATCAAAGCCAGAAGACAAAACAGAGGACAGTAAAAATCTCCAACCACCTTAGGTAGGGAACAGTGGTGGCACCATCTTGGCCAGCCCATGTCAGTGACTACAGGCACTGTGGCTTCCACATGCCACCAGCAAAGAAGCCAGAGACCTGTTGTGAGTCCAGCAGCCACAGATCAGCAGAAAAAAAGTGATTAGCAGCTCACTCCATGCTCAGCAGAGACCTGAACGGTGGTGGTGACAGCAGCTGCAGCTGCACCATCTTGGAGGGACTGTGCCAGCGGCTACTGACAATGCAGCTTCTATAAGCCACCAACAAAGATGCCAATGACCTGTTGTAAATCCAGCAGCCACAGATCAGCAGCGAAGAAAGCGAGCAGCAACTAGCTCCACGATAGATAGAGACGTTGGCAGAAGTGGCAGAAGTGGCAGTGACGCCATCTTGGTCAGACTGTGCCAGAGGCTACCAGCATTGTGGCTTCTGTAGGCCACCAACAAAGAAGCCAGAAATCTGTTGTAAGACCAGCAACTGCGATCATCAGTGATGAATGTGAGCAACAATTCGCTCCATGCTCGGCAGAGAACCAAGTGCCCGGAGGCCGGACCAGAACCTGCAGCAGCATGGCTGAGCCACCCCATCCCCCAGAAATTAAGAGCAGTGCTCAAGGAGACCATAAGTTGATGAGCTGCCCCAGGGGGAGACCACCCAGAACAGCCACAGGGACTCCCTTGGGAAGCAATAGATTCGCAGGATCTGAGACTTTGTGGATCGCCCCCATGGAGGTGGGAGTGGGATCTGCTGTGGAACACAGTAGACATGTGGCAGATGGCCTCCAGCAACATTTTAGCGGGACAGACCTATAACTTGCAGGTCGCAGTGCCCTTGCAGAGTTCCCAGGGATTGCCACAGGACACACAGTTGTGCTACCTATGGAAAAATTAGACCAACCCAGCCCTCTCTGTGGAAAATGTGGTGTTCTGTGTTTGCAAAGAGTCGGGTTAAAGCGACATCTGCTGCTTCTGTAGGCAGAGACACAAACCCAGGGCCCCACGCTGACAACACCAGCCATATGTGTAGACAGAGAGACATAGGGACAACCCAAGCAAAGAACGTGGAGACCCATGCTTGCAGTTAGAGGGGCAATAGCAGCACTAGGTGCCTGCACACGCAGTGAGAGGCACCAGGCAAGGGTATCAAATGCTGAAGGAGACCAAGAATTGTGCCTGCAAATGGACATTATACCGAGCAAGTGAGAATAACCATTCAGTAAAGGCTATTCACCTTTAAGGCTTACCTAGTAGCAACTATCTACCTCCAGAATAAGATACTATAAAGGGAGAGAGATTAGACATAGGAAACCTACAGAGTGAGAGAGAGCTACTAAAAGCAACAAACATGAACTTAAGAAACCTGAAATAATGAGAAGGAAGAATAGCAAAGAAACAATGAACTCCCACAACTCCACAACAACAGAACCCGCCAACACAGAAGTGCAAAGATTGCCAGAAGGACAATTCAGAACTTTAATAATAGAAATGATACAAGATTTCCAAAAAGAATTCAGAGAGCCTGAAAGAAATGAAGGATCAAATAAACAAAGAATCTGACACCCTGAACAGGAATCAAAAAGAAGCTCTGAAGGAAGTGAAGGGTGCAATAATTGAAATGAAGGCATCAATACAAATTATCAGCAATAGACTAGACCACATGGAAAATAGAATCTCACTCTTAGAAGATGAGCTCTCTAAAAATGAACATGTAGTATATAATTTAGAAAAAACAATTGGAAAGCATGAATTGGACATTGAAGAGATCTCGGCCACTCTTAAAAGAGCAAACCTAAGAATAATAGGCATAGGAGAGGGAATAGAAGCTGAAACCAAAGGAATCAATAATCTTTTCAGAGAGATAATAACAGAAAATTTTCCAAACATAGAAAAAGAGGTCGACACACAGGTACAGGAAACATATAGAACCCCTAATAGACAAAATCAGAGAAGAGGTTCACCATGCCACATAATAATCAAATTGACTAATGTAGAGGCCAAGGAGAGAATCTTAAAGGCAATGAGAATAAAAGACGAAGTAACATTCAGAGACAAACCAATAAGAATCACTTCCGACTTTCCAAACCAAGTCATGAAAGCCGGGGAGCCTGGAGTGACATATTCCAAACTCTGAAAGAAAATAACTTCCAGCCAAGGTTTATTTACCCAGCAAAGATATATATCAAGTTTGACGGGGAAATAAAAACCTTCCACAACAAACAGGTGTCTTCCAAACCACCACTAGAGAAAATACTCAGAGATTAATTACAAAGAAGAAATAATAAAGAAATGCCAGAACCAGAGAAACAATGATTACCATCAAACAAACAACTAGGCAAAGAGCAAACACTATCTTAAACAGAAATGAAAACTCAAAATGTTAGGAAATAAAACTCATCTCTCAATAATCATGCTGAATATAAATGGCCTCAACTCCCCAGTGACATAAGGTGGCAAAATGGATTAAAAATCACAATCCATCTATATTCTGCCTGCAAGAAACACAACTTACAAGTAAAGATACTCAAAAACTAAAGGTGAAGGGGTGAAGCGAGGTAATCCACACTAACGGAACTTGAAAACAAGCAGGAGTAGCAACTATGATATCAGACAAATTAAACTTCAAACCTAAACTTATCAGAAGAGGTCTGGTAAATGGAAAAATCCAGTAAGATGATATAACAATAGTCAACATTCGTGCCCCAAACATAGGTGCAGCCACTTTCATCAAAGAAACTCTTCATCACACATAGATCCCAATACAATAATATTGGGAGACTTCAACACCCCTCTCACACCACTAGATCGATTTTCAAGACAAAAGGTCAGTAATGATGCCTCTGACCTAAAGAACACCATAAACCAAATGGACCTCCTAGAGACATACAGAATATTCCATTGAACTACAACTGAATTCTCATTTTTTTCAGCTGCTCATGGAACCTTCTCAAAAATAGACCATATACCAGGCCACAAAGTGAGTACCAGGAATTTAAAAATTGTGATATAATCCCCTGTGTCTTTTCAGACCATAATGGAATGAAACTATAAATCAACTAAAAGAAGACCCAGAGAAACCTCATAAACAAGCGGAGATTGAGCACCACACTACTGAATGAGGAATGGGTCACAGAAGAAAAAAGGGGAGAAATTAAGAAATTCCTAGAAACAAACAAAAACAGAGACACAACATATCAAAATTTCTGGGACACCCTGAAGGCAGTATTAAGAGGAAAATTCACAGCACTGAGTGCTCACATAAGAAGAACAGAAAAACCACCAAATAAATAACCTAATGACACACCTCAAAGCCCTTGAAAAACAGGAACAGTCTAACCCCAAAGGCAGTAGAAGACAGGAAATTATTAGAATCAGAGCAGAAATCAATGAAACGGGGACGCGGCGCTGCCGCCGCCATCTGTCACCTTAGCTCCGGCACCAGCGCCGGTCGCTCCTGCCCGCTTGTCTCCTTGGCGGAGCCAGCTTCCCGACCTGCCACCTCTCTGCTCTGTTCTTCCGGCTTCCTTCTTCCCCCAATGGATCTGGTCGGAGTGGCATCACCTGAGCCCGGGCGGGCAGCGGCCTGGGGACCCAGCAAGTGTCCATGGGCTACCCATCAAAACACAATATCCTGTTCTTTGGCTGATGTAATGAGTGAACAGTTGGCTAAGGAACTGCAATTAGAAGAAGAAGCTGCTGCTTTTCCTGAAGTTTCTGTTGCTGAAGGACCATTTATTTCTGGAGAAAACATTGACACTTCCAGTGACCTAATGCTGGCTCAGATGCTACAGATGGAATTTGACAGAGAATATGATGCCCAGCTTAGGCGTGAAGAAAAAAAATTCAATGGCGATAGCAAAGTTTCCATTTCCTTTGAGAATTATCGAAAAGTGCATCCTTTTGAAGACAGTGACAGCTCTGAAGATGAGGTTGACTGGCAGGATACTCGTGATGATCCCTATGTACCAGCAAAACCAGTTCCTACTCCCAAAAAGGGTTTTATTGGAAAAGGAAAAGACATCACCACCAAACACGATGAAGTGGTATGTGGGAGAAAGAACACAGCAAGAATGGAACATTTTGCACCTGGGTTTCAGGTAGGAGATGGAATTGGAATGGATTTAAAACTATCAAACCATGTTTTCAATGCTTTAAAACAACATGCTTACTCAGAAGAACGTCGAAGTGCCCGCCTGCATGAGAAGAAGGAGCATTCTACTGCAGAAAAAGCAGTTGATCCTAAGACACGTTTACTTATGTATAAAATGGTCAACTCTGGAATGTTGGAGACAATCACTGGCTGTATTAGTACAGGAAAGGAATCTGTTGTCTTTCATGCATATGGAGGGAGCATGGAAGATGAAAAGGAAGATAGTAAAGCTATACCTACAGAATGTGCCATCAAGGTATTTAAAACAACCCTTAATGAATTTAAGAACCGTGACAAATATATTAAAGATGATTTCAGGTTTAAAGATCGCTTCAGTAAACTAAATCCTCGTAAGATCATCCGCATGTGGGCAGAAAAAGAAATGCACAATCTGACAAGAATGCAAAAAGCTGGAATTCCTTGTCCAACAGTTGTACTGCTCAAGAAACACATTTTAGTTATGTCTTTTATTGGCCATGATCAAGTTCCAGCCCCTAAATTAAAAGAAGTAAAGCTCAGTAGTGAAGAAATGAAAGAAGCCTACTATCAGACTCTTCATTTGATGCAGCAGTTATATAATGAATGTACACTTGTACATGCCGATCTCAGCGAGTATAACATGCTGTGGCATGCTGGAAAGGTCTGGTTGATTGATGTCAGTCAGTCAGTAGAACCAACCCATCCTCACGGCCTGGAGTTCTTGTTCCGTGACTGTAGGAATGTCTCACAGTTTTTCCAGAAAGGAGGAGTAAAGGAAGCCCTTAATGAACGGGAACTCTTCAATGCTGTTTCAGGCTTAAACATCTCAGCAGATAATGAAGCTGATTTCTTAGCCGAGATAGAAGCTTTGGAGAAAATGAACGAAGATCATGTTCAGAAAAACGGAAGGAAAGCCGCTTCCTTTTTGAAAGATGAGGAGGGCCCGCCAGTGCTGCGTGCTGAATAGCACCAGCAGCCGCTGCTTTCCTTGTCAACACAGTGGTGATTGTCAACTGCAGTAGCTGGAGAAGTGGTGGGTGACTTGAAATGCCAAAA